>JAWWEN010000020.1:15051502-15078059 GCA_035582955.1 Sycophila texana | reverse complement strand
CTGTAGCGCGGGTCAATTCGAAATACCAGAACATGGCCATATTAGGCGCATGCCCATATTAGGCACAGGTACCTTATCAGTAAATGAAAAATGCATAAAATTTTTGTTAAATTTAACAATTTATCCTGCAATTGTTTACTCGAAAACTCCATAGCTAGATGCACTAGTAATCAAAGCTTATAGGAGTTACTGGTGTCACTGGTCACTGGTTGCTTCGGTAAGTCAACCGAAGGTAAAGACATTACACTAACTGACAGTCGTAGCAACTGCTCAAACCGCCTCTAAAATATCCTCGTTATATAACTTTCAAATCAGCCGAGGCATTAGCAGACTAATTGCGGGTCATATAACTCCACGTGGCCGCACGTCTGGCGATAATCCGTCGAAGCTCCGGAGACTCGCCGAGTGAATAATTCATCCCGTATATACGACAGCCGCGCACTAACAAGCGAATCCGCCCGTCCGTGCCGGCCGACCGCGTCCGAAAAGGGGGGGCCCCAATAAAAGTCGGTCGAGACCGCCGGCCAGATTTTCCTCCGGCGGCGGTGGCTGTAAAAGCGACCCGGTCCCGGCGCGCGGGGGCGAACCAGGACCGGCCGGAGAACGAGGGAGGAAACCAACAAAAAAAATAAATAAAGCCGGGAGCCCAAGCCTTGCCTAGTGTCGTGCGGTACGCTCGGCGGCATTTTTTCGGTCAGTAATAATCGGAGCGAACCCTTTTTTTTACGAGGGGTTTTTACGCGGAGAGAAGGAATTATTGCACCCGGGGCCCGAGCGTTTATATTGCTCGTCTTAATGGGCGTCGAGCACGAGAGTCTCTTTTGCGCGCCGGGGCCTTTTTGCGGCGCGCTGAGGGGGGAGACGTTTTGTCGGGGATGAATGGAGGAGAGGTGGCCGCGACGCCGCGTTTACGATGCGCTTTTCGACGAGTTTTCGGAATTGTATTTTTTTTCTTCAGCCTTTCACGAGACGGCCGCTGCGGGTTTTTTTTCTCAATCGCTTTGTCGTTGTTGCAGTCGTCAGCTGTGATGTGCGCGGAGGCGTGGATTGTTTTGGATACAGCGCGTGGGCGTCCGTTTCGCCCGGTGAATCAGAGTGTTTATTAAAAAAGGAGATACAACGATGTTTAATGTCATTTAAATGCTGATTTTTATTATTTGTTTTTAACGCGAAAAGGATGATTATAGACATCACAACGAATTCAGTACGTTTTATTGACATTGGAAACTTTGTTTGTCTTTTAAAAAGTTGAAAATACTGCGCTACTACGGTATACATTAAAATTTAAATCTTTGAATCACTTTTTTTTTAAAGCTACTTAAATATGTACATTTACAAGGAGTTAAACGACTAAAGCGATGAATACTTAGGCGATGCCGTAAAGTGCATTTTTAAGTCATGCACACATCGTATCTCGAAAAATTTTATATACACTTAAATCAATTTTGCGTATTGTAATTCGTTCATTAATCTATTATCCGCGTCGTACGTAATACACACAATGAACAATATTTACACCGCACGCATATGCCGTCAAGCGTAATTCGATGAATCACATAAAATTTTCTGGAAACGCAAGCATTGTTCTACGCTTCCGTTCGAAAAGTCCCATCCTATATGCATAGCAACATATTTCAGCTGCTCTCGATTCCTTTAAACCTCGGCGCACCGCAGGTATACATGCCCCTCCGCGAAATCAAAATAAATCTCGCATGTTCGCCGATATAACCCGCCCAGAGTCGTCGTCCTCGCCGCACCGTCGATCCCCGCATTACGTCTAATTCCATAACAGCGGCAATCGCCTTACGCAAACAGCGCCGCGGCATCGGCGCCGCGTGATTGCTCGCAATTACCGCTCCGACACGCAGCGCTTTTGCGCAAATTGCGCAACTCCGAGAGCCGGAATATTTCCGGTCGCGGTGTGCTTTTCTTCGCTGAATCCCCGAGGAAGTGGGCAGAGACCGGCCAGAGGACCCCTCTCTCTGTCTTGCTTTATCTCTTTTTGCCTCCGCCGCGACCGACTTCTCCTACTGTCTTTCTTCTCTCCTTCCTCCTTTTTTCCCACAATTTTTTTATATCAAGGGAAAAAAATGCAAGAAGAAGAACGTGAAAAGGTCTTTCACCTCGAGCGCCGGGAGAGGAGCATACGCGCTTAACCGCTCGTTATGATTCGGCGCTCCGGAAACCCGTGCCCGCAGGTGCGCGTAGAAGAAAAAAGAAGAGCGAGAGGAAGTACTCGCTCTGCGTACGCGCGTATAATACTTCTGTCGATCGTGGAGTACGTGTCTTTCGAGCGACGTCGAAAATACTTTATTGGGCGCCGCGCGTTTTCGCCTCGCGGCCGAGGGGTATACGCTCACCGATTTGAAATTTAAATCCTTGAGCAGCTCCGCCCGTAATTCATTCCGAGATTCCCGTCATTAGCTCGAGACCTTTTTTTTTATCTCGCGAGAACTCTCTTACTCGTTTTTTTTTTTTGTTTTTTTTTTTTTAATTCCTTCTCATCGGGGCGCCTCGCTTTTAAAAGCCCGCCGCGCTTTAATCGTATAATGATTCACCGGGAGGGGAGTGAATCGTATACGCACTTCTCAAAAGAGTAATTAAAGAAACGCGCCTCCGATCGGGCGATCCTTATCCTGAACGATCGGCAGCGTAATTACGCAATCTAAGCGCGACAATGGGCGGGTATTAGAAAGGTTGACGGTCGATTTTACTCAGTTGGAGTCCATCGCGCGAGATTAGGTTTTCTACATCGATGTATATAGCTTATATATTATATTATATGTATACAGAAATTACGGCGGCCTCTCGGTGAAGACGAAAAGGAACGAATGACGAGCTGCGGCTAATTGCGTCGGCGAACGGTTAATGGCGCTTGAATCATTTTACGCGAGTGTGTACGTGATCGCGTTCGGCGAACGGCCACCGACTCTTTTTCGGGGAAGCTCCCCTCGCGGGTACGCGCGTTAATTTAAAAGCAATTTGTGCGCTCTCGCGATGACGCGCGCCCTGCGTTTTCAGCCAATTAAGATCATTTTTCAGTAGTCGAGGTAATGAGAGTGCGAGCTGTGCTTATCGCTTCCACGGCGACGAGCTGGTGAAAAAGGGAAAAAAGCGAGCAGAAATGTCATCCGATTATTTTTCAGAACAAGCTTTAATAAGTATATGGCTCTTAAATTTTTTTTATTGATTATTTAAATTTGAGTGTATTAATACAACAAGAAGGATAATTTATTTAAAATTTTAAGCGCCAAACGGTAATTTATCGAATATAGAGATCGGTAAAAAATTTCCTATAGATAAGAAATAATTAACAATTATAAAATTTCGCACGCGATAATGAATTTAATTGCAAAAGTAATTGCCTGTATCCTATTTCCGACTATAAAAATATTTACTTCGAATTCTCGTTAAAAAAGAATTCGAAATATTTCTCCGTGACCCAGAGGCCATACGCCTTATAGTAAACCTCATCGATGGCGGGCTTTCGATCCAGCTTCCTTTTTAATGAAACAATTTCTAGGCGTGTTCGCGCAAGAAGCCCGCGCCGATCGATCGGATTTATGACCGCGATTAAAATAACACGCGCTTTCGCAAAAATCCACCTGACCGTATATGCGTTCTTGCGTCCGCGAGCGTTTCGATCGGCTTTTTCGGCCGATCCCCGCCGTGCAATCGAGCCCCGCATTTTTCTCCCTCCGCCGTAATACAGTTATTACAAAACTATTACGAAACCTCCGAGCCTCCGAGCGAGTACCGCAAATATCCTCAGTGACCGACATTCGGGCTCTCGCAGCAAAGGCGGGGATTTTTTTGCGCGCGCGAGCGACTCCCCCGGCGGCGGCGTAAACAGCGCCGTTCGCGAAAAAAAGCTGACTCCCGCGTCCGCCTCAACCCTTGCCCCTGCGAAAAAAGCGCCGGGGTCGATTGCTGTCCTAAGCGATATCCGATTAACTTCGGCGTCGGCGGGGGAAAAAAAGCCGGAGGTAAGCTGGTCGCAATTATGGAAATCATCGTGGACTAAAAGGGTTGCCGCGGATAATTGGACTGACCGGCATGAAAAACTTGACTCTCCCGGGGGAGAGCCCTCCTGGAAGCGTACCTCCTCGGTTGTCGTTTCCCGTTTGCAGCCGAGAAGGCTTGGGAAAAGGATTCTAAAGCCATATACTTGGGGACTTTCTCCGGAAGGAAGCTGCCGCGGTTTATGGACGCGCGAAGGGTTACTTCGGGCGCGAAGGGGTTTACCTTCACCTTTTTTTTTGCCGACTTGGGGATTAGCTTTTTGATGGTTGTAGGGTTAAAAAAATTTTTTTTGCGAGTTTACGAAAGGATTAACTCGATTATCGGCCGCTTAACGATACTTTCCAAAAGTCCAGAAGTCCATCTGGATTTTTTTTACCTTCTTCGGGACCCTTTCTTTAATTGCACTACTGGGTGATATTGAAGGGGTTTGATTTACTACGCTGACGCTTTGTGAAATGACCGTATCCATCGTTGAAAATAGTTGGCGTCGCGTCAAAAATGAATTTACGTTCGTGTCTTGAAAAAAAAATTTTTTCCATAAATTTTACGTTTTTTTTAATTTATAACGACTAATAATAAATATAAGCGTATATATGTTATCTTTCTATTATTTTTAGACTATCTATTACTATTGAAAATATTAAATTACATTTATCTTTGCACACATCTTTACATATCTTTTTTTTTAACATAAAATAGATTTTCAGAAATTTTTACTTCTACGGCTGCACCTCAACAGTCTCCATTAATAAGTAAAAGCAGAAAATTAAAATCGTAATGTTCGCAAAACTTTTTCGCTTGTTAATTAAATTAAAATTATTACTGGCCATCATTTTCGAACTATTACATTAATAAATATCATTACGCGGCGAGTTATGTTTGTTTAAAAAGTCGTTAAATTATAATCTTTATTACCAAACTAATTATGTTCCCACTACACGCCTCGATAGTTTCTTTTCGCAACTAAAACTAACAAAGCTCGTTGCCAGACACATCATCACCGGACTCTCGCGCCTTTTCAATAATTAAAAATTATTGAATTAAAACCAGATCGTTATCACATCCTCCATAATTTTCCCGATTTTTAGTCGAGCATCTCGACGAGTTAAGTTGCAATCGTTACCTCGTAAATTACGTTACACCTTAACAAGCGATTAAAAAAAAGGACCGACTTTCGCAATCAGCTAAATCGTGAGACACACTTACGACGTGAATTATAAGATCGGCCCGTCCCGAACGAAAGGCAGATACATACAGTGTATCGCGTGCAGTGATTCGCTTGCACGCGCTTGGCAATGTTTGCATAAACCGGCAAATTTAAAACTGGAAGTTAATAAAAGCCTCGTCCGACGTTTTTCTCAACCTCATTTCGTCCGCGGTGATTTCATTAACCCGCGCCACCTTCAAACAAGTTTTCCGTGCGCGTACGGCCCATCAATAAAACGCAGCCGCGAGCGCATACACCCGCCTCCATTAAGATTTTCAAAGCGACTGAGAATCAATTCCCCAAATATCTCACTGCCACATCTCAGCTAAATTGAACCGTCGTTAATTAATCTACAAAAAAGGGGCCTTCGCCTTTATCAGCGCGACATAATAGCCGGCGGCGCGTAAATTACATCTCGGCGCCCGATTAGAGAGTCCCCGACAAAATCTTTACTCGCGCTCGCACGAAGCGAAAGAAAGCGAGCCGACGGAATAAATCCCCAATTGTACCGCGGCCGTATCAGCGCCCCGTAAATCCGGCGATCGACGCCGATCTCCGGTCAGCCGGCCGCGTGCACTTTTTCGCCGGTCCCTTTTTGCCGCGGCCGCGCGACAGCGAGCTCGTATTTTTAATAGGTTCATTGACATGTCTGGCTCAGGCGCGCGCACTTTCAAGGTCCGCGAGCAGGTTTTGCCGCGGCGGCTGCGGCGGCGGTGCTTTTTCCCTACTGGCGCGCGCCTAGCGGTCCGCTCCGTTTTAATGTCGCCGTCGCGTTGCGCGCGTTTCAATTAACCGCTGACCGCCTCCCCCGTGCGCGATTTTTTTTGTTTGTATAAGCAGAGCCGGTGGTGAAAACCTCCGACGGAATGATTGAGCGGAGGCGAAGTATCCTGTCTTTTTTTTTCATTTTTTATATAGATAGAAGAGGGAAAAAAGGAAGAGGAGTATTATGTCTATAGCCGGCGATTTGTTGTGTATAATATACACAAGACACGTACATTGCGGTTGGAGGCGGAAAATGAGTTTGCGCGAGATAAGAGGCTGGTATTTGACATTGAAAAGTTTGTTTTTGTATATCGATTGCCGGAGTGTACAGTTAGTATAAGAGAAATAAAAAAGAATCTCGATCGTTTCGATCGCGGGACTAATAGCACGCGGGCGACACTATTAGTTTAGTTATTAAAGCCTATATAAAACGGACGAAAAGAATCATTAATTATGAAACATTCGATCGAAAAATAAAAGGTGAACGAGCGAGCGCGCGCAATACGCGATTCGTAATGAGTTTTCCAGATAACTGTTACTTTCGTATACGTATTGGTTTTGCATTACACCATTAGTTATACGAGAACAGGATTTTCTGCCTTCCGAGACGTCAGTTTTACATAAAAATATAGCCAACTCGCTATAAATAGGTAGGCGTATATATCTATATATTTCCACGGTGATGGATACGTCATTAAACTCTGCCGTTCGCTCATATCTCCACGTACCACTGCAAACGACGATAATCTTTCCAAGTCGACCTTGAGGATACGTCCCGCTCTCCCTTACCCACATAGATTCCGAAAAAATTTCGACATATTTTTTTCTTTCTTTCTCTAGATACACGTCCGTCAGATCCTTCCAATCATTTCTATCATTTCCAGCGCGCTATCAATAATTTATGAGAGTGCGAGCGATTAGGCTGAATTATTCAATCGTATCGAGCAATCGGAAAAAAATCAAATATAATCCAGGGACGCCGAGCGTCCAAACGCCAGTAACGGTACCGGCAGAAAAGTTAACAAAAAAAAGCCTGTTAGTTACGACTGCAGCGCCCGAGGCCATCCCGCGCAGCCATTGAAGCCTCGGCCTCTTTGTTTCAACCCTCCAATGCTAATCGTCGAAATCAAAGCCTCTCGCTCTTCCTCTCGATCATCGATCGTCCTGCGGATGAAAAGCGCGAGCCTCCGCCGCCGGATGCGTCGGAAGAGAGGAAGTGATTATGCGCGCCTCGCAGGGTGGGGAGGACGCGGAGAGAAAGGGGTTGCCGGGCCTCTTTTCAGCCTGCGGAAATCGGACCGATCGGCAATCCTTTTTACCTGTCGCGAGGAGCAGCCCCTCGCGGAAGTATCGCCGGGGTCCGCGCGCAGGTATACGCCCGCGCGCAACAATGAGCAAGCGACCGAGGGGTTGAGAGCGCGCGAAGAGCCCTTCGGATTCCGTATGGCGTCCCATTGGACGGGGTGTGCATGCCCCTCTCGCCTATCGGGCGGATGCTCTTTTCCACGAACGGAGATTTTTTTCTCGAACGGGGGAGACCTGCACACTCGGGGGCTATCACGCGAGGTTTTCCGGTTTTTCGGGATAGGTGGGCCTTTTCGTGGGGACTGGTGTGAAAACGACTCGACAGGGGCTTTTCTGACAGGATGCGTGGGTTACTTGATCCCCAGACGGAGGTAGTGTCTCGAATTTTTTTCTTCTCTCAAAATAGATCTTTTAAATCGACAGGTTTTCCAATTTTTTTTTCTTTGGAGTCAGAGGAAGTGTACCTTCGGATTAAAAAAGAAATGTTACTATATTATAAGTTATTTTTTTACCAGGAATATTTTTGCTTGATATTTTACATTTCTAAACAATTTATTTAGATAAACGAGCTAATGCTCCTTTCTTTCTACTCCGTTGAATGAAAAAATTTGCAAGAAATTTGCATTATTATCGTACTGATCCCTATATAATGAACTTTAATTCGCTACATGGCATCGATACGATCTCAAAGGCACGCCGATATATAAATACTCGCTTTCCCTTATCAGCGGCTTCATCGCTTAATCTCCTTATCTAAACAAACATTCCGCATGAACGGGACAATGGGCCGCGCCATTCGGCATATCGTACACGATATTCCCCTCGGCTCGTCATTGCGTCACTCTCCCGTCGATCCGAGCCCATCGCGATCGACCCGTCGCCGCGGCTTTCTAAGCCGGGGCCTTGCCCGAGAGCCTGCACGCGCGTGCGATGGTCGCTCCGCACGGCAATGCGATAATGAGAGAGAAAGAGAGTATCGGAGTGTGGCTCAGGGGCATGGCACACATCCCATGGTATGCGCCAAATTGGTAGGTGCAAACCCCATCGTCTAGCGCCTGTGGTGTCGCTAAAATTATTCAAATTTCGTTGTAGGCTCATTTACGCTGGTGTGGGTGCGAACGTGTGATCTTCCATTTATTTTCACTGATACCCATTGTTCAAGTGGAATTTTTGCATTTCTTTGTTTTAAACATTTTTTTCCTGGACTATATATGTTATACTTAATACAAGAAAATACTATGTTATAACGTCTATCTTTTTTTTTTATTAATGTTTGAAAATCGCTATCGGGAAAATTCAAGAAAATATGCATCGACCGTTTACTTCGAAAATCATTTTTATCCAGACAACAGATTTAAAATGTGTTCACCCGGCGAGCGAGTACTTGTAGTTGTAATTTGATCAATGGAAGTAAAGAATTTTAATTCGGATTTATAATCGAACGCAGCAATGTGTATATTTTTCCGACTTATTCATGTAAGACATTAAATTATTGCTTTACCGTTCGAACGATATACCTTAAATTTAATAATAATTGTAAAGTCGGACTAGTACATCGATAAAAGGTTGTTGCGGCCTCAGGCCCAATTTACGCGGATCCATATACATACGCGCCGGGCAGGCCGAGCGCAAACGATACGGCGCGGGGCCTTATAAACGTCGGGCACGTATAAGAGCGCCGGGGAAAATAAAAGGCGCGTATAGAGGCGAGCGGGAATAGCACGTGCTCATAGGCGAGTCGATCGCGACAAGAACAACTCGCGCTACGCCGCCGCGAACAACGTAACTGTAAATTCCTCCTCTTTCTCCTTCTTTGCCGTGGCTGCCTCGCCGTTCCTCTCTCGCTCTGCGTCCTTCTCTTTCTCTCGTGTAGGCTTCTTGCCGGTGGCCGACTCTTCCGTCTCCTTCGCGTCCGCCGCCTCGAGGCTTTTCCGTCCCGGACTTTCCGGAGCCCCGCGCGCGTCCGTCGGAAATTAGTCGTTCCGCCGGCGGATTTTTATTCGGTGACTTTTGTTCTTCGCGGAATCGCTTTTGTAGTCATTTTACGAGATGAAAAAAGGGAGATCGCGGCAAGAAAAGATCCGATGCGACGTCTGGCAGCTGTTTAAGTACACTTTTTTTTGGCCTTATTGGCGATGATCGAGCACAAAGAGCACGCCGAAGCGAAGATAAAGAAATTGTTTCTTTCGGCTGCGAGGAATTATCTAAATGGCGTTGAATAAAGCGACGAAGAGAGAAAAAAATTATAGTTGTGAAAAAAAGCGAGGCTCCATTCAGAGATATATACTCGCGGAGAGGCGGAAAAAGTGCGGTCAAGTTACGTAAATGCAGTGTGAATAAAGCGCGATTCGATTGGCCGGCCGAACGGAGCGAGGCGACCTTTTGTTTTGAAACGAATCGAGGCGCGCGGAATAGGAGATGAAGAGTTAAAGGTGTGACGAGTTAACGCGTAACATTAGAATTATGGAAATGAGATATACCAAGCACTATTATGTCCGCGCGTGTTACTCATCTATTTGTCGCCTCTGCTTTGCGATTAAAACTACACGTGGACGAGATATACACCTCGGCGCGGAAGTCAACAAGTTTTCATGCCGCTCGCTTCATATGCATTTGCATTTTCGTGTTTATCTTGAGTGCGAGTATTATTTACGAAGGCAGCTTGTAGACTTTTATAGTTTTTTATTAAATTAAAAAATTTTTTTTCTTTTTTGTAGTAAATGTGATTTGTTTAATTTTTACGTAAATTTTAGGTAACGCGTTTGATGTAACTGCTGTAACACTTTTATTACTTTGAAGCTTTGGTATTAAAAAAAGTAATGGTATTTAACCGTGAAGTCGCGATCAAATTTATTGTCATTTTTTATATTCAGTGTAATGAACCCATTACGCATATTTTACGTTGGTGGTAGCGACTACATTTTTATTCAACGCTGAAATTCAAAGTGTGTTTAAAAATTGTGCAAGACTTAGATACCACGGTTGATTTCTTCTTCAAAACTGCTTGAAGCTTTTAACTCCCTGAATTTTTTTGCAATTATACAATTTTTATAAGTTTCTCTAGCAATTCGAATGCATAGTATGCAATACGAATCTAATTATAAAAATGAGAAGGAAACGATGGTCGCATAAGCTTGAGGAAAAATAAAGAAAAGTTATTTTTAGCCGACAAATATTTCAATAGCTTTCATTAATATCTGCTTCAGTAATCAATTTTAATGAAAAATAATTTTTCTTCTTTTTTTCCTTAGGTTATTTACTCGATCGTCCTCTTCTCATTTTTAATTTGACTCGTATACGCACGTCAACCACATTTTAATAAATCAAATTTTCCTCTAAAAAGATGATCAAGTCCATTATAAAAGGAAGTATACTATACCATCACAATCAAAACACCCATAAAATTAATATTTTTAATTTGTTACTCAATACCGATCGATACAGAGGACAAAGCCCCAATATTACAATTACACGCACGGCGAGGCCGTCGTGAAGGAAGCGACGCAATATTGCGGCGTCCCAGAAACCGTTAAGATCGGCAGCGATCGAATTCGAACGCGCATCGCGTTACCTCAGCACTCGTCCTGGCATTTGGCCACTTTATGGGGCATCGGCGACGCCTCGCGCATCGACGATTCGCCTCCGATTCACATATAACTCATCGGCGATTCGAGGCGTGCGCGACGTGCCGACGATTTTGGCCGGGCGCTCGCGTGATCGATCCTACGCATGTGATAAAAAAAAATGCACTGAGATCTGACATCCGACAGTCGACTGCTAGCTCAAAATGTTATAAAGACGTCATTAAGACGTTTTTAAAAAAAATGAAGAAACGTCTTTTTTTAATGTCTAAACTGACGTTTTAAAAACGTCGTTTAAATGTCATTTTTGGCCACGGAAGTTTAAAAAAATATTTATAGAAACCTGCAGAGATGAACGTTTAAAAGACTTTTAAAGACGTTTAAAAGACGTCTAGAAAACGTCTTTAAAACGTCGAGAAGACGTCTTTAAGACGTTTGGTAACATTTGTTTATTTATTTATTTATCTATTATTAATATCTCGGAAACGGCGACAGATAGAGCAAAACTAAGTGAATTTTCGAGATCACTGTAGAAATGCTGAGATAATTAAAATCGATTTACATTTGTTAAGAACTCTCTAAAGTTGAAACAGTGAAAATTTCACTAATTTCGAAACAGTTGCGCACTTACGACTGATTTACAGTGAGAATTCACTTTCAAGTGAATATCCGGTAAAAATGGAATTTCCGTAAGCTCGATTGGCTCGATTTTATGCCAATGTTTATATTTCGGAAAATGTCAAATCCCAATGTGCCGAGACGGTGTTCCGGCGCCTGACGCGTGCTGATCGTAAAAGCCTGTCCGGGTAATCGCATTCAAATGCCATGCGGCCCGGGTGTTACGCTCTCGGACGCTTTGCATCTTGGGCTTTCCGCTGTACTGCCGACGACTCTGGAGCTCAGCGATCCCTTGATACGACTTGCCGCTTGGGTTTTTTGTTTAGTTTTTTTCGGTCGGTGATTAAATTCTAGGGTATTTGCAAGTCCACGCGTGGAAATCTCTATACATTGCGTGGGTTTTTTCCCTTCGCGGCATCTTTAAATTTAAATTTGCGTTTTCTTTTTTCTTTTTTTTTTTTTTTTTTGTTGCGGGCAGTAAATTGACGAATATTATTAGACAAGTATAGTTTTTAATTACTACTTTTTAAATTATGTCAGTAGCAGTATTTTTTTATGATCCGCAATGAGTTGACAATAAAAAAACTCTGCATTTACTGTACTTAACTGAGTAGTGCCAAAACTGAATATTCCTTCAGCGATATATTTGAATACAACGAATACATTAAGAGACTCTCGATCAAAGATATACCCACGGAAATTCGTGTGAAAGCCAGCAATTAACGAATGAAGGTATATCGTCGACGCCGTACAGCCTGCAAATTCGCGTCGCATAAAATTACCCGGCTCAATTCGCACATCCCGCGGGGCCCAATAAAAGTCCAGAAAATAGCCCCCAATAGCCGGTACCGCTATCGAAAAAAAAAAACAAAAAATTAATTAACGCTCGACTTATATGCATGCGGATGCCTCCAAAAGTTTCCTCAGTATGGCGTCGCTCGGTATACGATCCGTCATAAAAAAGAAATTCTTCCAGGGTGTAGAAGCCGTTGCATACAATATAAAACCCTTCTGACTTTGGCAAAAGTCAAATGAGGCGCCGGAGGAGGCTCGAAAGAAAACAGCCAACCGGATATTTACCCATCTCGCGCGGGTTTTTTTTCGTCCTGTCCCCTTCTCTTTATCACTTCTCTGCTTCTTTGATGGCATTCCCGTGAAGTGCCGCTCTCTTGTGCTGATGACCCACGATTGAATCATCCTTGAAATTCCCTCGTTGCAGGAAGAAACGTTGCGGAGAATTTTTACTTTTTGCGCCGCTCGCCCGTGTTTTTTCTTTTTTGACTAAATTTCACGAGAGGAATAAAATCTCATCAAAATTCAAAGATCTACGCGTTTCCTTTATAAATAGCTTGTAAATTAGATCCTCGTGGAGAGAGGATTTACTCGAAAAAAATGTAAAACAATTCCTTCGTATTATCGACATTAGCGGCCATTCCAATTCTCATTTTCATAATAGTAGACAACAGTTACGCCAAAGCAGCCTCGAGCAAGCGGCGAAAGAAAAGTCAAAGCTCGCTTTTACAGCCTCCAGTATTTCAATATTAAAATTCCCCCGGAGCCTTAACCTTGACCGTCCAGCGGATAATAATTTTGCGCTCCGATCGTCCTGCTCCCCCCTTACCCTCGTTCGAAAGCGCATACATAAATAACGCGCAAAAAGCACCGCCAGCAACTCGTCCGAAGCGCCTACTCATCTTTACAAACGAGAGCAAAAATCCCCTGGAAAAATTCCTCGCTCTCGCGGCCAGATCGCCGAATGGGGCTGCTGCGCGCTCATCCTTCGAAGCGAGGCGCAACGCATAAGTTGCGTTGTGCGCCTCGAATATTTCGCATTCCGCGGGTGCGAGAGCGTTATTTTTTCCGCGGGCTCTCACGATGGAAACCCGAGCGCCTCGCATCGGTTCAGCGGCCGCTCGGTCACCGCGTCCAAATCGATTCCCCGAGGAGGAGAAGCTCCCCGTGGAAAAATCACGCGCCGCGAAGTCGTGGGGAACGGGCTGAGAAGGACGATGAAAAAAAAATAGAGGCCCGAGAGGCGGTAGAGCGAGAGAGAGGCGAAGCGAGAGGTAAAAAAAAAGACCGAGAGGAGGTGTAAGGAGAGAGGAGGAGAGCCGACCTAGATTCAGGCCGGTGATCTTGCCAGGCGATGACGCAACCGCTCGCTCGGCCACGAAAGTGCGCGCCGGTAGGGGGGGATGGTGTTCGCCCCCCTTCGCGCGGGGGAGAGGTATAGAGCTGGACACTCGAGGAAGAAGTCACCTGACGACGAGTAAGCCCAAATACCCGCAGCGCCCGCGAGTGGAAATCAACATTCATGCCCTCCCTCGGGTGTCGTAACGCGGCGCACGCGCTGGATTAGGCCAGGGACCACTGGACAAAGAAGGCCACTAAGAGACGCGCTGCTCACGTAGACTCGCTCCAAACGGGTTGCTCGCATAGACGCTGGGACTCTCGTTAGAGTATAGTCACCTTCTTGCGCAACGCCTACTCCGCGGTCCCTCTCTTTTTTTTTCCTTTCTCCTTCGCTCCTTTGGTTCCTTCGGTTCTCTTTTTCTTTCTCTTCTCTTTTTCGAGCGAGCGTTTCGTTGAATGACGGCCGCGCGACGCCGAGCGATCGTAATCTCTCCCGCGGCGTCGATTGTCGCGTGTAAGTACGAGCGGATCCCGGTGCCGAGGATAAGACGTTAGCTGCGAGTCTTCGCTCGGCGACACAATGGAATGGCTTTTTAATTATGTAAATTATGACCTTGCCGAGGTCGGGACGCAGGTTCTCCCGCCTCGTCCTTGATTTTATCCAAATCCACCGAAGGGTAAGCCTTTGCTATTTTATATCTCTATGTTCAAGGCTTTTTTATTCTCGGAGTTTATTATATTCCGCTCCTTCGGAATTGAACTGGTTGGAGCCTCGAATTAAGCACATCCGGCTGAAAAATACGCAAGTGGTTCTAATAAATCTCAAAAGTGTTATGATATACACGTAAATGGTTATTCCCATCCGTGTCTAGATTTTTCAATATATGCATCCTGAATTTTAAAAGTAAATTCGTCATACTAAAAAATTGTTGTTCCAAGAATACCTTTAAGAGACGTTTTTCTTACTCAATTATATTATTCGCTTGTTCCTTTAAAAAGTATAAATAACATCAGACGTGTACTAATTATAAGAGCTCAATAAACGTCGCAGTCGAATCACGGCTAATGCCCGCAGATTATGAAAAGTTGTTTACTTTCCAAGTGGGAAGCCAGGCAAGGATGATTCAATCTACCGGCCGTTAACGGTTTTTAAAAAGTAAAACTCCGAGGTATCGCGAGCAAACAAGCGGCTCCGCGCGCGGCATCGCGTCACCTCGTACACCCGAGCTCCGCGGAGACGCGAAGTGTGAAAAAAAAGCCGGGGGAACACGGCGGAAAAAGGCAGGAAGCGAAGGAGCCCAAGAACCGCTACGGGAGTTTCCCAAAGCTCAACGAGTCCGAGGCAGAAACCGCGCCGATAGCATCGCGGGGTGTAATTTCCTAAGCTCGCGCTCCTCTCCCACCTTAATTACCGCAGTGCACACACAGACAGTTGATACCTTCGCTTTTTCTCCGACGCAATCCTCCGAACAAAAAAAAAAAAAGAAAAGATAAAAACCAGTAGAACCCTCCGCGCGCTTCTCGAAAAAATCAGATCGAATGCTCCCGAGGCGTCCGAGGGTAAAATTATATCGGATTTCAAAACGGAGGAGAACGAGCATAGTGCCGCTCGAAATCTCGACTCGGCGAAAATGAGCGTTCGAGGGGCAAGATGAGAAAAGTCTCGGAGGCATCGTCGTTCGGAGCGTGAACTCGGCACTCCGGAGCGCGCACGCACAAAGGAGCGCGCGGAGAGCGCTGGCAAGGAGGAGGTGGAGGAAGGAGCGGGCACGGAGAAGAGAGAGGCAAGGCGTAAGGACGTGGCTGCGGCGCGCACTCTTCTCTCCTCTCCGCTCCTCGGCCGAGGCAGTGTGGGTTCATTGGACGCCGACGGCCGCGGATGTACCGTTACGCCTCTTCTCTCCGTCTCCTTCTCGCCCCTTCTCTCTCCTTCTCTCTTCCACTTTCGAACCCTCTCTCTTTCTCTCTCTTCTTGGCGAAACCCACCTCGGCGTATATACGCGCCGTCTCCTTTTCCTCGGGGTACACGCGGAGCGTCGGATTCCAGTGTGCGGGCGCGAGCAAGGAGTCATCGCTGGAATCCCTGATATGCCCCCCCTCGGCCGGAAGGAGAATCGACGACGTATACCTATATACGTATGTATACTGCGGAAAAGTACGTGAACCGCGATCGATCGGTCACGGGGAGCCGTGGGCGGTTCGATCAGCCGAAATGACTTTTGAGATTTCTGGGAGTGTTGTATACCTCTCCTCCGGCGAAAATTTTAGTATCGCTCGAAGCTTATTACACTTTGTATTATAGGGGACAATGACCAGGTGTTCTATATATTTAAATTTTGAATAAATTATACAAATCGTTTCAGTCGTCGTTGATTTAAAAAGAAGAGAGTAAATCTCGCGAGTTAATCTTATCACGTTTGCACTTGCCCTAAACTTGGTCAATCGTTTTTTGTCGAAGAAGAGGAAAGAAAAGGTTACTCAGACGCAGCCTTGTGTTAGGTGCAACCACTTAATGTCAAGGTGAAAGGAGATTAAATTTGCAGGTATGCAGATCAATTTGTTGTGATTTCCGCTCTTTACGTTGATTTACTTTTACGAGCGACTGTCATTCAAGGTGCGCACCAGAATGAGGAGCACAATTATAAAGCTTAGGATGATGGATTAATGTAGGACATTACGCGAGAACTATAAATCATCCGGAAGATTAATGAAAGAAGCTTTAAATATTAAATCCCCAGACTTAACTATTAATAACGAATGCTCGTTCGCATTCTTTATATTGTACAAAATTAAATAACAGTATATAACCATCATTTTTTATTTTTACTTAACATTTTTTTTTTTTATTTATCGCCCATTTCACCGCATCGTTTCAAACATTAAAAGCCAATCACCTCCGCAATAACATAAATATTCATCCGCGACCATTCGAATTCCGCGGATTTAGCATACCACTCGTATGCAATAAGAAAAGCTCCTCACCGCCGCGAATAAACAAAATCCGCCCATAAAAAAAAAAAAAAAAAAATCAATGAAACCCTTGATCATTCCGAGGCGAGGCGATCTTATTACCTCGAAAAACCACAAGGCAGCGAGACACATTTCAAGAAAAAATCCTCGTAACCCAAAAAGGTGCAGGTGGCGCGGGCGAACCACACACATCCACATTCAAGCCCACACACACAAACACATATTTACATGTATATACAGACAGGCGCATCGTCGCGTACAGGGAGTCCGTCAACGGGGAATCGAGATCGAAACGACTCTCGGTTTCGTTAGCTCGGCCGCGCATATACATGCGGGCTCTCCCGTTGGCCGAGCGCGCGACGGACGAACGGTTCTTTGAGCGCGCACGGGTGCCCCCCGCTCTTCGGCCGGCGTATAGCACCTGTTGCGTCGCCGCGGCGATTCGCAGCTCCGCGAGGCCGCCTGACCTCCGGGGGTCTTTCACATCGCCGAGTGCCATGCCGCGATAATTGACGCGAGCGACCGGCTTGTCCATTTCGGATTGTTAGCGCCCACTCGGCCTGTTTGCCCGGTGCCCGTTTAGCAGCTCGCCGGGCGTCATTATCGAGGGTAAATTCAGTTTCGGTTTGGTTTGTCGAGGTTGATGGGTAGCGCGTGACGTTGGGTAAGGATTTTCATTTGAACGGTGGAGACGCTTATTTGGCGATCGACGTGCGGATGTCAAATGAATTGTAAATACTGTAGTTTGAACTTGGAGTGATTTGTTTTATATTTTAGAATCACTTTAGTTTTTTCGATAGAAATGTTTAAATTTGTTTTTATTTCTCTAGTTTGTAAGCAGGTTTGATGAATAAAATAAAAATAAAAGTCTGCTTTAAATTATTTAACGTATATGCAAGTACGTCTAAAGAATTTATTGTGATTAAAAATTGTAATTTACAGCTATTAGCTTTAAATGAGAATTTCCAGTAAAAATCTATAAATTATCAGTGACTGTAAAATGAAAAGAATATACACGTAAACAATAAGGCAAAAACTGCTTGAAAAAGGATAAGCGATTATTATAAATATTTAACAAAATGAAATATTTTTCAACGTTTTATACAAAAACCTACTCGAAACTTCCGCATAACTCTAGAAATTTCTATAGATTAGAAATAAAATAAATCAAATTCCATTAAATCGTGTTTTAACGTAATCCTTTCTCCATTCACGGAACTCCTCCTCGAATCACCCATCCAATCGCGAAAGAAAAAGGGGCGCTGAAAAAAAAGGATAATCCGAAAAAGGAAGAATGCGACGTTAACCGCATCGCCGCGCGTTTTCGGCGAAGCCGCGTTATCTGCGCGAATACGGCATAAAGAAAGGAGAGAACGATGTATATATACCCTAACCCCGCGTATAAGCTGACCTCCGTCGGCTCGATCTCGGCCGGTGCGCCGGCATTTAACGGCACCGCGAAGAAAGTAAAGCAACGATGTAATGCCCGCGCCACGCCCGCGCGCGCGCTGCTTCTTTATCCCGCCCCTGCTTCTCGGAGCTCGGAGCTTTCTTTACACGGCGACGCTTTTTACTCCCCCTGAGTTATGTCCTTTCGTGGAGAGCGGCAGCGGGGACCCTTTTTGCCCGCTGGAATTAACGATTCAATTGTTGAGTGTATATACACTGGATGCTCGCTTTTTCGCCCGAGACTTTAAATCTTGCCTTATGAGTCGGCTAAATTGTTTATTGCAAGAAGTTTACTGCGCATCTGCATAAACTGCCCGTGCGCCGGATTGAAATAAGAGTGCATAATAATGCAAGAGAGTAGAAAATAAAAAAGAAATTTCAGAGTGTTAAAATTAACTGCTTAATTCGCAACAATTTGCAAAATCGGCGTGTCTGCTTGAAACGAGCTTTATCTGTAACGCTCCAAACGTTTCTTCGTGTTATTCCTTTTTTTTTTCAAAAATTTTCCCTGAAATTTACGGCCGCCGCTTATCTGCTAGATACTTATTGCAAATTTCTCAGGCGCCTCTCGATGCGCGAATTCGCAGCCGCGAGAGCAATTACTCTTAACCCAAATAACAGTACCCTGCGTCGAGCGTGTTTCGCGCAACGAAAATTTTTAAAGCTCTCGCCGTATCAGCTTTTACGTCACTGTTACCATTGCGCTCTGCGAGGCGCGCGCAGTTAAACGGACGGCGCGGTCGTTATGATAAAGCGTTTCCTCGCATTCTTTCACGGTAGCCCATAAAAAGAGCCCGAAACTTTATCATCACGGGAATAAGCCGTGCGCCGTCCGTAAAAGGGAAATGCATTTTTTTTTTCGCGTCGTCCGCGGGCTCGAGTTTCGCGCGCCCGCGAATTCACTAACAGCAGTGAAAACGAGAATGGAATCTAGTGGGACGATCCATGCAGGTACCCGCTGCTTCATTTTTTTTTTAGTGTTCGCTCCGACGCCTCCTCGTTTCGAGCCCGTTATCGCGGCTCTTTTGTAGCTCCATGCCGGCGGGGCGGTTCGCTCTCGAGGGGGGCTTTTCGATATGGCGCGAACGTTTCCGCATCTATAAAATTCTACGCGCGGGAATCGAGGAATTTTTAGCGGCGAGCGAGCGAGCATGATTGTGGGAATTCGCTATGTTCCTTCTCCTTTTTTTCTTTCTTTTTTTTTTACGATGTGTTTACTTTGATTTAAATTTTTCTCGGATATTTGACTTTTATCGGCGAATTGGAATCTTAGATTCTGTTTCGTTCTCCGGCTTGAATTTTATGTATATACAAGTTATTCTTTACATTTAGTAAGCTCTTGCTTACTGTGCATAAATATTTATTAAATATTATACATTTTGAAAATCTTTTATCGAAGGTTATTTATCTTTTATAGCGCGGTGAAATGTATTAGCACTGCTCAGTATTCGTGTTCTTTAAATATCTACTCGTAAAACAGATATAAAAAAAAGTATTCTTTTTTTCAGTATCAGAATCAGTAATAAAAAAATTTAACATTTCATTCCATCGAAAATCCGCTCGTCAAAGCAAATAAAATATGAAGATATAAAAAACTCAGTGAGTCGATGCTTAATTACTATGAGTATAGTGCACCTGTGCCCATAGGCCCCCACGGTGCAAGTGCCTCTCTGGCCCGAAATCACATAAAAATACCGTCGCATCGACTCGTCGCTCGCTCGTATAATTAACCGGCGTAAGCGACGCGTCCGAGAGGCTTCTAAAGGTCGGAGCCGAAGGAAAGAAAAATAAAAGAAAGAAGCGGGGGGCTAGGGTTATAGCGACGGCTTTCCCATATTACGCCACACGGTTGGCTAAGCGTGAAGGCTCGGGCCGAATAATAAATTCCGAAAAGCCGGATAATCAAGATGCGGCGCAGCGCTCGCTCGCTCGCGTGAGAATGGCCCGTCTAGCGAGACGCGGCCCTCCGAGAGACGCCGCGGCGGTCATGGGAAGCGGCGCGGCGGCGACCATTTAAATGCGACCGCCGACTTCCTCCAGCGACGGTGGCCGCGCGCGAATTAAACTTTAATCGAGGCGCACATGACACGCCGCGGCTCGTTCCCTCCTTTTTTTTCGCGTCTGTCCACCGCCGATGCTCGATGCAAATCGCTCCGGAAAATCGACGGAGTTAATCGCTTGAGTCGAGCCACGATGCCTGGTGTGCTACTCTGGATCCGGAATGCATGGTTAAGTGGACGGTTGTGTGCTCGCTCTGCAACAAATTGGAAGTTAATAGAATTTTGCGCCTCGAAAAGAGGATGACGGCTCAAAGAAATTGGATTTGTGCTTTTTTTCTTTGTCTGGTGGAATCGAGCGGGGGAGAGCGAATGGCGAATGATTTTTCTGCATTGTTTACGCTGGAAAAAAGTTAATGCGAAGCAGTAAATTAAGTAACTTAACGATGAACAGCCCTAATTAAGCCTTGATTATAAAAATATTCACTTTGAATTTTCCATTTTTTTTTCTCGGGATTTAATTACCAAGTAAAATATAAAATATTAATGCAGCATAAGCATTATACTCTACTGTGGTATAATAGTATATACAAGGAACAATAAACATTGTTAAAAAAATAAATAAAATAACAGAGAAAATTTTCATGCGTAGGAAACGTAACGTTTGTATTCTTGCGCATCGTAAGCAGAAAATTATGCACTCATGCCATAATAAATTAATTAACAATTACACTTTGACATTCGATATGGCGCTCTTTTTACCTTCGCGTTGCAACGACGTACACCAAAAATTACTCGACACCCGACTATAATAAATGCATTTCTTCAGCATAACCATTAAACATGTACTAAAAAGCAGAAAATAATTTCACCATACAAGAAAATTAATAATCAAATCTCATGACTCTGTGCATCGAGTTTTTCTGCAACGCAGTAATTTTCCAACTTTCGTGTCGCCTATCTCCGGCGCGTCCGCAGCCGCAGCTCCGTGCGTGCGCATGAAGGATCGCAGGAGCGCGCGAGGCGCCTATAAGCCTCGTGCGCACGAGAGGAGCAAAAAGGATCTAATACACGAGCCTGTAAGAGCGCATCTGCGCTGCGCGTCTTTTCTCGCACTTGCGCAGCCCCGCCGCTCGTCCGGTGCATCCTATCCTTTACGACTTTTTAAAGTGCGGCCCCCTCGCGACGTTTATAAAGTCCCGAGAGTATTACCCGCGGACGAATCGCCGGCTCGCACTTTGCGCGTCGCGCGAGTCAAGATGAAATAGCGAAAGGAAGAGAGGAGGAGAGGCAGGCGCACGGCGTTAAAGGGACGACGGCGGCGAAGCGCGGCAGGATAACAGCTTTGCCGTGTTACCGCTCGCGCGCTCGGCAATTTATGTTTAATGCCCCGCGTGCGTGCGCCAAGTGTTGTAACGCCCCGCGAGCCGCGTCCTCTCCTCCTCGGGGATGCGCGCGCGGAGCGCCGGCAGCGCGATCCGGGGAACGAGTCCGTATTGTGCCGCGTAGCGCGGCTTGATCGCTCAACGGATTCAAGGCTGCGATTTATATATGGGTGTTTGTGTGCGTATAACAAAGCCGAATGCTCGAGAAAAATCCGGGGAATTATTTATGAATAGCGACCGCGCGATAATGTACAATGTGCTTCGAGCTTAACCCAATATCGCCGCGGTGGAAGAGAAGGCGTAATCGCTTTAGCATTTTGTTCTCTTTGTTGGGCTCTGGCATTATGTAAGAAACGAGAGTTCGTTTGATAAATAAATTCGATTATCTTGATTTTTTTTAGATGTTTTTTAAAACGTTTTTAATTGAAAACTTGTTTTCTATGTATTTTATCGACGTTGAAAAGGTACAATCGTTTTAGTATTTCATGTTCTTTATTGTAGCTTAGTATTGTGTAAAGAAACGAGAGAATATTCAACGAATAGTTCGCAAATTTAATAAATAATTTGTCTCTATTTTTAAAGTGTTATCTCTTCAATATAAATGGGCTGTTTCATCCTATCGATAAACGATCTCTCGAATTTTTTTTCGAAAAATCGGTTCTGTTTCCAAAAATCGGTTCATCGATGAACTGGTCTCATGAATCTTTTACGAAAAGTAGCTTCATTGATGAATTGGCCTCATGAATCTTTTACGAAAAATTGGTTGTATCGCTGATCCGATCAGGTGAAGCTTTTTCGAAAAATCATTTCGCCGATAGAAGACTGTTATACAAAGTCTAGGAAGGACCAAATTATTTTGCATTGTAAACCTGTTTTCTAAAGTTCTATGACGTACGCCATTAAATCGTTATAAATAACTTGTTTTCAATATTTAGACGAAAGAATCCTTAATTTATTATAAAAATAAATAAAAGACACTTCTCTGGAAAAAATCGACCAAGACACATAACAACTTAGTTTTCGCGATTTATTATTTCAGCAGAGCGCATAAGGTCTTATCTATTCAAATGACGCTGCTCCGATCAAAGCGCGCAACGTAAAGCCTGCGCCTATCAACAGCAGCGAGCAGCGCAAACCGGAACGAGCGTAGCCGAAGAAAACGAGGCGAAAGGAGAGTAGTTCGGTCGTCCATCGGAGCAGCTCCCTCTTTCCGCCTGGCGGTGCTTACGGCCGCGCGCATCCGTACGCGAATGCATAAGCGAGCAGCGCCGTTGCGCTTCGCGCATATAACGCAGCGCGGCAGTTCTCCGCGCAGTCGCCCGGCGTTTCCGTCCGCCTCTCCTTCCCCGCGTGGAATTTTCACAGAAGCCTCCACTCGCTGCAGCGCACGCTCCGTTTTTCCCTCGCCGCGCAATTCCGCAGCAGCGGACGGACGAGTTCCCTCCGCGAGGAGCTGTATGTATGTGTGTACACCGCTGGCCGCGCGTGTCGCTTCTTTTCCTCTCTCTTTTTCTTTTTTTTTTTTAGCCTGTATATACCATCCTCGCGGGGATTACAGTCGAGAGTTTAGACTTAATGACACACCTGCGACGATTGATTGCCTCATGCTAATGAGACGAGGCTGATTTTCTCGATTGGCGCCGATGATTTAACCGCTGTTTTGCGCTGCGTGCATTTTGTTGAACAAGCTTTGTATGTACGTGGGCTCTCGAGGGTGCGATATTTGGTCTGGTTATCTGCGGACAGTTCGGCTTGTCTATATATGTAATGGAAAAACTGCTTTATAGCGAATGACAGCTCGAGGCAGGTACTTCTTTTTTTTTTGTTTGATTTAAGATTACAGCGGATTTCACGTTTTTAAGACACTTTTTCCGCGTTCGACAGCACGAAAATGTGGCCAATCGACGTTCTTGACTTATCGATATAAAAAGGTGGAGAGACGAAATACCTGGAAGGTGAAAAATGGTCTCGGCGGATTTTTAAAGCGATATTTTTCCACGTCGAAATATTTGCTCGGAGAGATTCCAAACGAGTTTGTGCGGAGCAAACATCGTGCGTAAAAGCAACAGTGAACTTGTCCCCCTCCGACGAGTGGGATAATCCTTGGAGCGCATAGATAGCAAGACGGTTCGACAGGTTGATTGCCCAATGCCCCGGTCGTCTCATTAAATCAAAGCTCAATCGTCGCAATAAAACTCTCGTAAGGCACATCGCTTGCGCCCGCCTCGCCATTGAAACTCCCCCTCCGCAGGAAAGCGCGATCGCGGCGGCTCTAATCTATCCCCCCGGATCGCGCATAAATAACACAAAAAGGCGCGGCCGCCGGGAAAAAATCCCGGAGAAAGGTGGAAAATTAATTAAGAAGAGAGAAGAGAGGAAACAGAAAGAGAGAGAGAGGAGAGGCGCTGGGACGAAGGGACAAAGAGTTAAAAAGTCCTGACCGACAGAGAGCGAGCGGCTGTACGCGGCGCGCGCGCACAACGAGTCGAGTTCTCCGCGGCGGCTCGCCGCTCGGATTCAAGCCAGACCGGTCCCTCGACAAGTTCTTCTTGAGGTCACGAGCGTGTGCTCTCCCTTCTTCTCCCATCGCCTTCTCGGCTTCTTCTTCTTCCCTCGCTCGCGGTTTTTCGCCGTCTCTCTCCCTCTTATCGCGCGCGCGGCTCGCTCGGTGCATTTTACACACGTCGAAGGGACGACTCTCGAGGTTAGCCGCGTTCCTTCGCGCCGCGGCGCTCCGGGTATATACACGCGCGCCCGATGGAATCCTCTCTCGCGGCTCTCGCCGTTCCCATCCCCCTGCACTGCGCATGCGACTCCCAGCGCCCGATTTCCGATGCGAGAGAGCCGCGCCGAGCGAGCGCTACTGAGGGGGAATGAGGGGAGCGAGGAGGGAAAAGATCCTGGCGAATCCGGTGGAAGGGAAATCCGAGATCGCGGAATGCAGCACCGATCGAAATTTCGACGTTGATCGCCGAGGCGACGAGGATCTCGCTGGGAGTGCCGATATGGCTGGTTTATCGACGTTGATGGGGTTCTTTTTAGCTTGATGTAGGCGTTTTGCTCGAGCATTAGGAGCTTGGGGAAAATCGAAATAAATTTTTGGATTTATTTTGGAACGGCACAACTCTATATTTTTCTTCTGTGGTAATGTCTTTATCGTGGGTACTTTTCTCTGATAACTGCCTTATAGTATTATGTAGTTTTACTATATTTATTTATTGAATTTTAGTTAATGAATAAGGCAATTTCAGCTGTGAAAGACTAGTATTTTGACTGTGATATCTTGGCTGTGATATTAAACTGTGATTTTAATTGAGACATGCTACATAGTTAATTAGATGTAAGAACATTGTATTATTTTGTATTATTATCAATTTTGCCTTTGAGGCAAATAAAAGCTATATCTATCTATCTATCTATCTTTTATTTATTTCAAGCTTTTTTTTATAGTTCGCTAAAATTCTGTTTTTCTTATATAAAAAGCACAATAGGTACTATGCGATAATTGAAAAAAAAAGAGAGACTAGAATTTGAATTAATAATTTTAAAAAATGTACAGTCCCTGTGTCACATAAAAAGATTTTGTATTAATGAAAAACTGAAAAAAAGTTTTTTTAATTACACATTTAGTTTTAAAAATGTTTCAATTAAAGTGTCTGCAAAGCAACAAATTATTTACGATTTTTTTTATAACAGTAAAGCAAATAATAAACTGAAATTGCTTTACAATTTCTGAAAGTTGTTTCCTGCAATCGTAATCAAGCTTTGCTGCAGGATGAAACAAGCCTTAAAAGACGCTGTACGAGCTGGGCATTCCCATCGTGAAACCCTATATGGCGGAAATGATGGAAACTACTGGGATACTAGTTGGACAAGAAACGTTATTACGCCAAACAGTACGCTTAATCATAACAAACACTGGAACCTCGTCTAAAAACATATCCCTAATAACAGAAAAAGTATTATAATCAATTCTCCTCCTTACCTCCTTATATGAACACACTTCAGATTTTTCATCCCCTATCATTAAGTATACAACATTATTCCGCAATAAAAGTAAACGAAAATTGAATCCGTAAAAGTCATATATTCCGCGCTCATCGGAAAGTCACTAAAACCAATAATTTCCCCGATAATCCGCCTCGTGCTTATACCAGCCTCGTAGAATCAGGCCAGCAAGTTCATCTCACCTAAAAATCCACCCAAGCCCGGTCAATTTCCTCAACAAGTCTTTTCTCTTCCAGGCCGAACAGAAAATCTCCATTACCCCAGCTATTATAGAAAAGCAAAAGAAAAGAAAAGGAGGAAGAAAGAGGAACTGGCACGCGCGAAATGCAAACGCCAGGCCGAGCTCGTTCGCGGCTATCGCCGGGCGTCGCTCGTGCACTTTCGCGCGGCCCCTCGCGAAAAGTAGCTATGGTGCATATATATAGGCGTGTGTGCAGGCGCACGCCCGTGAAAATTTCTCTTTCTTCCGCTCGGTGTATATATATAAATGCGGACTGTTATCTGCATCCTCGGCGCGCGCACGCGGCAGGCCCTTAATTGGCCAGGTCGCCGGGCTGCTATCGCGGGAAGCGTACGGGACCTAGGTACGTGTCTTCGCGTGCGCGTCTGTGTATTCTATATACGCGCTCACGTACCAGACGCGGGGGGAAGAGCCTCGAGACGCCGAGTCTCTGTCCTCGGAAGCGCGCGCGGGAAAAGCAGCTCCGCGCTTCCTCCCCGTGAATACACGAGCTTTCCTTGAAATACCAACTTACCTTGCGTGTCTTTCCTGCTCTCGCTGTTCGGTGATAACCGCATTTGAATTTTATGAAAACTATAGAATTTTAATTAGGAAACTATAGACGAGTATGATGCTTTTGAATTTACATCGGGTCTTTAAGGAGGCTCGGTGAGTTAAACCTTTTTGTGTAGAATCTCTTTAAAAAATTCAGAGTACAGTTTATGGTATTATTCATAGGTGTGCAAAAATTTAGGTCCAGTTATCGAACAAAAAAGAAAATAAAAATTATCAAAGTTACGACTTTTAACACGGGAGGTGTAGGCCGCACATTAAAATTATCTACTTAGACTTGGTTATTTGATTATTGGATCGGTAGATTTAAATAAAAAACTAAA
>JAWWEN010000020.1:15031156-15051402 GCA_035582955.1 Sycophila texana | reverse complement strand
GTGATCTTTCTTATTTTGTGTTTCCACCATAAAATAGATGACTTAAAGTGCACATTATTATTAAATATGAATACATTCACATTTCTACACTATTATTTACTAATAGTTTGCATAAATAAACAAGTACCCCTAATATATTGCCCTGGGATACGGCCCCGACCGTATGAGCCTCCTTAAAAGCCATCAAGTTTGCGTATTAAAGGAGAACACAGTGGGTTTGAGGCACGAACGGATGCGCACGCAAAAAGTATAATATGACGATGAGAAGGAGTGACAAGTGGATGACGCCGAGCGCCCGTCCGTCGCACTGGAATAAGCGATCCGCTGACGTGCGTCTGAATTACGGTCGATCCGTCCAGACACGAGTGAACCCTTCCGAACGGGAGCGAAATTAAAAAAAAAAAGAAAGAAAGAAAAGAAAGAAAAGAAAAAAGAAAGGAGGAATAATGATGACGAGATGGTAGATGTAGAGGAGACCGACGGGCGCGATACACGAGAGGAATCCTAGGTAAATGACATAGGAAGCGCGAGTGGGTGGACCGGCGCGCTCCGCGAATTTCTATGATTACGCGCCGCGTCGCCGGGCGTGCTCACGGAATCGTCGCCGTTAAGGCAAGCGGGGCAAATTAGCCTCCGCCGGCGCTATTAAGACAAAAAGACGAGGGCAGCCGATCCAGCCGGCCGTGTCCCAGGCCTCAATTACGATTTTTACGGGCGCGACGGCGAGGGAAAAGAGACGCCGGGGGAAAAAGTATAGCTCGTTCTCGGTGCGTTGACATTGGAGGAGCAGCGCGCGAGCGCGGCGACGTGCATCCGGCCGCGTATACTACGACACACGTCGCCGACGGAAGACTCCGGCGTCTTAATACGTGACCGGGTACCGGAGCCCCCACGTGGCGAGCGCCGAGTCGCCAAGGTCTCGGTCCCGCGAGTCTGTGAATCGGCCGATTTTTTTCTTTTGTTTCGTTTTGATGCTTCTTTTTTTTTTGTAGATTATGGAGCGGAGCTTACGTTGGAGCGTTGACGTCATCGGGCTCGAGTGAACTCGCTCGTGTACCATGATCGATGGTCACGGATGGCGGAGCCACACTCGCTTTTCTGGCGCACTGACGAGCCATCGTTACTGGCGGTCAAAAAATAATTAAGACGAATAATGACAGGGTGCACCGAGGGCTGTCATTGTCCCAGAAGTATATCGGCGCTGTTACTTTCCCACCGAGAAAAGATGAAGTCATTTTTGATACTTAAGTATATGCTGCACCTTTGGTATACCGATTTGAAAGTAGAAAAAAAGGTTTACGAATTAAGTAATTCAACTGTGTAAGAATGCACTTCTTTTCTTTTTCCTTCAAAGTCATATAGCGATAACATCTCCACGACTCCGATTCAGAAGCACGAAGTGTATAACTTCCGACGCTTCGTATAGAATAATTAAAATTTTAATTAAATATACGCTGAGAGGAAGCATTCATTTTCCAACTGTTATACAAAGGAGCAAAAATTTTCTCTGGAATTCGATTTTGGAGCAACTACAAAGATCGTTCAGCACGTGATTCTCGTTTTCTCGTCTTATATATCAATCAAGTGCAGTCACTGCGAAAGAAGCGTTTATCTACCTTTCCGAGACTCGGCGAAAAATCGCGAAGACTCGAAGATGGCGTGTGCGAGCTCCTCCGTCGCTATTTTTCCGCGACGGAGGGAGCGTGGAAGGGACGCGGCGAGGCGCGTAACGAAACGGTCGAGGCGAATTAGAGTGGCGAGCAACGACCGGAACTCCGCGCGGTGCCAGTGAACTCCGAGGAAAAGCTACGAGGCGAAGACGTCGACTGAAGGGGCAGGGGAAGGAGGGGGGTGTGCAGGCTCCTCTCGACTATAGCGTCTGGTCTAGCAACTTCGCGATTAAAGCTCATGCGTATAGCTTCTCCTTTAAACAGCCGGGTACTTGTAGCTTTGACCCTCCGCGAAGTTGCCAGTTGTCGGAAGATTGCAGGGGAAGTCACGCGGCTGCGGTGTAGTTACCCGGTTGCCTTTTTACTGCAGGAAATTTGAATATTATCGCGTCGCGCCAGTAATGCCGGAGGCACTGAGGTGACGGATGTTTCGTTTCTTTTAGCTTCGGAGTTGATAAAGTCGCAAAAAATTCAACGTAATGGCCAGTTGAACGATGGACTGCAGTTAGCGAGGTATTGCAAAAAGTATGAAATCAAGAAGTTTAAGTGCAGTGTTTTGCCTCGTTTTTTTCGTAAGGATGATTTACGTAAAGAATTTAAAGGAGTACTTTGTATTACGAATTTTTTTTTAATTAATACGTTGGCTACATAACTATATTCCTTTTTATTTCTCTTTATCACTTTTAAATGTCATATTTTCTTTTCTAAATCAGTAAATACAAAATTAATTCTTAAATTAATTCTATAAATATAAAGAGATAACAGATAAATGACAAAACTGGCTTACTTGCATCTAGGAGATTTTCTTATTAATTCCGCATAATGAAAAAGAAATTAAACGCAAGATGTAATTCCTGCACCGATTGCAGCATTTTTTCAAATTCGCACTCAAGTGCATAATATCCACGAACATAAGATAAGATTAAGTGCCTATTTACTCAATTAAACATTAAAACAATGTCGTTAATTAAACTTCGAATGTTCGATCTCTAATGCGCGAAGCTAATATAGCCAATTCGTTTTATGAACGTTATATTTCCTCATTTTGATACATTGATTCTGGCTCGTTCGAATTAGCATAGTACTACGTGAATGCACCTCTTGCATTACCGTCAAATCAATCGAGTGATACCCGAAGAGAGAAAGAGACAGAAGACTCGAAGCGTCTTTTACGTAATCCCACCGTTGGATGAGGACACTCGAGGCGAATTCATTATCCGCGCGCCGTTGCATTCGCTCGCCTATATATACATACTCACAAAAGAACCGGCAAAATCAGCACGTGTCAAACTCTCCGGCGCGCATAATAATAATATATGCGCAACTCGTCGCGATCGACTCGGACTGCACCTAAGCGTGTCCCAATTAATTATCGTAAATCAAACAGCGCCGTTTTCCCGGAAGCCGCGTTTGCCAAACGAGCAATCCATCATGCTATTAGACGCTCGCCCGTGGGGTCGCACGCAACGGCAGCGCAAGTGCGCCGCCCGGGCCTTTTAAAGGGCCGCCGCACCGTTACGTCCGTGCACGTCCAGCGGGAATTTTCCGAGCGCGCGCTCGCTCTAATTTATTGTTTTTAACCGAGCCGGGCCCGACCGGAGGTAGCAAAAACGGAGCATATAAATCGCGATTCTCGGTAAAGCCGCCCGCCCCCGCACAATAAAAATCGTCAATCCTTTTTTTTACGCGTTTATTGGCGCGCGCGTCTGACCTGAGGACGGCGGGGGGCAGAAAAGGGCGCGACGGCCTCGGGGTTACGTGAAAGTGAGCCAGTGGGACCCCGGGGGAGGGCCCGGTCCATTGTGCTCGGGGACGCAACAGGCCTGCCTGGACAATTAGCTAAATAAATAACTTTCCTGTCATTGCTTGGGTGGGTTGCGCAGTCGCCTGCTACTTAAGTCACGGCGCGTGCGAATTTCCCTTTTACGAAAGGTTTCAGTTTTACCATACCTACTTTTCAATGAGTCAGTTCCGTCAATATTTTCTGTACAGTTACGAGTGAACAGAAGGTCGAAATGCCGTTTTTCACTGACGTTTTGCTCGTTTAAGCTTAAATAGTTCTATATATTCAAGATGGTGTAATAAATTAAAAATTATCTGCAGCTATTCTTGCATATAAGAAAAGCAATAAATTTGAAATTTGTGATGTTATTTTTAACAATTATAAAAATATACAGCGTAAATAATTATTAATAAAAATTATGATTTAAATTTACAAAGTACACTATAATTGTACATAATTTATCATAGTAGTTTCTTTCACAGTATTTAATAAACTAATTACATTACTTTTTTTATCAACTTTTAAGATAAACGTATATTATTACATATTTATTATGTCAAAAACGTACAAATCTAACGACGATGCATTGTTAAAATTCTCCTCGTTATCCAGCATCTTGTAACAATAAGGCTCTCAAACAAAGGCACTTTTTATTAACGAAATTCTTACACGGACTTTTCATAACGCGACAAAATTCAAGTGCAATGCAGGTGCAAAAATCTTTCGTGTCAAGTTCAAACGAGCACCTCCAAGCTAAGCGCGGAAACGCGTTTTTATTCACCGCTTTTTTTTTATTCATTACCCCACCAGATTGCTCGCACGCTCGCGCGGGCTTATTCGAGCGCGCCGCGATATTGCGTAAGCCCCGCGACTCCCGGAGCCTTGGCTGTTAATTTTCTGCACCAGTTTTTCACCGCCGCGGAAAGCCGACGCCATTGTTTTTCGCCGCGTTATGTGACTAACGCCTCACCGTTAGGCATTAAAATAGCTTCGGGATTTTCGCGCGCAGAAAAAAAAATCTATCAGCGATCGCGCGCCTTTATTCGCCCGCGCGATTTTCGCCGTTAGGTACATACATTAGGAACGCCGTTAAATACATACATACTCTGATGAATATTTAGAATTTTTAGTTCGTCAAATGAAATAAATAAATAAATTGTAAGTAAATAAATACGGCAACTCGAGAGTGAATTGCGTTGGGGGCCTTAGCTCTTATAAGAGGAAAAGCGCACGGAGGGGGAAATAAAAAAAAAAAAGAAAAAAAGAGTCGCGGTATAACGGTAAAGGTGAGGTCTACTGTGTTGCGCGAGCGCGACAATCTCACGAATTCGCAGTTAATTAAAGACGGTGACGAGGGGCCCCGCGGGAACCGGCCTCCCGTGCTCTTCCACGCACGATGCCGGCAGAAATGCCTCAAATTTAGCAGTCGACCCGGTCAACATACAAAATGCTCTTAAAGCCGAAAAATTGTCTCGCGGTTCCTTGCGCTTCCTTTTAACGTGAAATTGCCTAATTATGCCATGGCACGGCCATACGTTGATGTTTACGCGTTCGCACCTCGGCGAATTTTTATCTCGAGTTAAAATTCGCATTGCCGAGTGAACCTTCTGTATAGTAATTAAGATTTTGAAAAAACAAAAAAAAAAAAAATTGCACGCGAAACGACCACTTTTTTTCTTTATTTGCGAATGTTAAATCGTCCGCTCGGGCAGCGTCGCTTTCAGGCTATATCCTCAAATTGGAATCTCATGTTAATTTCCGCGTCGCGCATCGAGGTTTGAGAACACTTTGAATAAAAAAGGAAAATAACGAGTACACATTTTCGATTTTTGCGCGCATAAATTATAGATTCAAAAATTACATATACCTTCTCGAAAAATCCGCACGATAAAACCTTATATATACATTACACCTATATAAAACATCGCATCTGTAAAACAAGCAGCGCGCAAAGCGCATAATACACGCCAGCAAAAGCAGATTGAATAATCACAACTAAATGATCTGCTCATCGATCATACATCCGATGGAAATGCACATACGTAATGCACTTTTTCATGCGATCGTCCGGGTTACGTGCGATTAACGAGCGAAGCGCAAAACGCGCCACTTATCCCCACAGCCAGTTATACCTCCCGCCAGGCAGAGAGCGAGGAGTAAATAAAAAAAAGTGCCGGCTTTAGCATCGTCGCCTATCCGAACGTCAACTCTGAAAACTCGTCTCATTAAAAGCCTCCCTCCCCGCGGCGGTCACTCTCAAAGTGACTCCTCGGACGGTGCGCGCGTAGGCGACGCCGATTCCCACGTGCTCCGCGGCAACGGCGCAATATCGCGCCGGGAAAAATGGTGTCTAGGCTTGCGAAACCGTTTGTTGTCGTCGCCGTAACCAAGTGCCAAAGTCAAGGCCAAGGTGTGCGCTCGACGAGCGAGCGAACGCGCGCGCGCGCGCGCGCCGGCCTCTTATGCAACGATCGCCCTCCTCTTCACCGCGCGCTCGCCGAGCGGGAAAATCAGCGCCGCTCGCCTAATGCGCGCCATACTTTACCTATATACCCAGTCGGCACGGCCGCGGGTGTAGTTTCACCGAGGCGAGCTCGTGCGCACCGAGCGCAACCGCCGCCGCCGCACGCGGCCCGATGTTTATGCTCTCCCCGGTAATGACGGAGCTCGAACTTGAGCGCAATTATCGTGCAATACGCAAGCCTCTCCGACTATTCCCCTTGCGGAGCCCCGTTCCTTTATTATTATTATTTTTTATTTTATTTTTTTGTGTGTTTTTCTACTTTTTTTTTTAAAGGAACTGCCCGCTTTTGATGTGGCCGATCGCTTTGGAGTATGGAGGGTCGACGGAATCTCGCTTGTGGCTTTTGACTTGCAGTCGACTTCGTGACGAAACTCTCGAGCTGATTAGGTTGCAATTGGGAATTTGAGGGATGCAACGGAATTGACATTGATATTTTTCGTTAGTACACTCGATAATATTTATATAAATTAATTTTTCATGAAATTAAAAATTACTGTTTATTTTTAAATAAAATTTTTATAAGTTTTATACTGTTTATTTCTATTGCGTTTTAATGTCATTTCTATTGTGATTTGATAATTCACGAGAATAGTACTATATAATTTATTTTTCAATCTAGTCATTTTATTTATCCTACTGTGATATCACTTTTAATATTTTGACTTACTCTTTAGTATTAATTATTTAAGAATTGACTGTGATATCTAAATACAATACTGTGAGTGTAAAATGGCTGTGAACAATTTATATTTGTATACTAGACATTTAAAATCTTCGTAGATACTGTAATTTACAATAAACGATTATTCTATTCTATTCCGTTTTTAAATAAAATTTTTATAAATATAATCCAAGTTGCTATTTATTTTAAAGGTGAAATTGAAATTGGAATAAACGTATGTATCATCAAATCGTGTAATTAAAGCAGGTTTGTTAGATTTTATACATTAAAACATTTTTCGAAATACAGAAATTTCCTGGTATAAACAGATTCGATCGTGAATTACAGATTCGATCTGCTGGTATCGGTACGAAGTATGAGGAAATCATACACCGAGCAGCCGCGAACGGCGAAAAGTATGAATTTACATTCGATGAAATCCAATCGATTTTTGAATTTCCAAGCGAAACGACTATAACGTATACCGTTGCATCAGAAACTTCGATGTATCGCCCGAGAATCTCAACGAACCGAATAAGCCGCTAAAAATTCATCATCCTTGAGCAAAAACCTCACTCCCCCGACTAAAAAAAAGAAAGAAAAAAAAAAGTAAGAAACCAGAACAGTCCATCCTATCACCGCCCGCATCTCTGCTCGATAACAATACCCATAAGTAAGCTCCCTCCGACGATAAAAAAAGGAGGCACCGACGCCACATCGAACTGCCAAAGAAGCAAAAAATAAAAAGATAAAAAATAAAACAAAAAGAGCAGACGCGACCAGCGTGTACCGTACCCACACCGAAAGCAATAAAACTCGGCAGTGGGTCGCCGATACGACGGGCCGATTGTATACATACATAAGCTTGCTCGCGGGAGCGAGAAGGAGGCGAAGCGTTAGATAATCGGTTGCGCGCGCTCGCTCGTTCGCGAGCGCGTAATCGTTATGCGAGCGGGCGCCTGCCGCGGCGTAACGAGGCAAAATGAAATTCTGGGAAAGGATGCGCGGGAGGCTCTCGTACGATGCTCTTTCTCCTTCGCGCTCAAGGCACGGAGAAAGTAGGCGACACGCGAGGAGAGAGATGCGTGCGCGCCGCGGCGATGCCCCCCGCGAGATCCTGCGGAAGGATGATCGAGGGGGATGCGGCCCCGCGGCGCTCGATTTGCCCCGGCGTCACGTAATAGTTCGGCACGGCGATGCTAAAACGATCAGCTTCGTGACTGCCGCGGTCGAAGTTCGCCGGAGATTGCGGATAGAGCGCCGCTTGGGAAAGACGCGCCGACGGATGATTCTTCTTTTTTTTTCACCATTGTGTTCCTTTTTTTCTTCTTCTTTGCAAGAGATCTCATATTTACGTTATTAGGGAGTACAGTTAGCGATTGCCATAATTAGCAGCGAGCTCGTCTGCTCGTGGTATTAAATAATTTGATGGAGATGTGTGAAGTCACGCTACATCCTCCGAGTTAAACATTGTTTCGCGGAAAATATTTAATGATGTAATTGGATGTAAAATGATGCTGTAATTGAAATTTATTTTTGCGATCAGCCGACGCATGTAAATATTTTTGTCGGGAATAACTGTGCGATCGTGTGGGAGTCGCGAGAATAAATCTCGCGATTATCTCTTGAATTATAAATTATAAATTTTTTTTTAATGCCACAAGTCGATAATTGAATTTTCATTAATGTAATCGTCGTTAAAAATTTACATCTGCTGTGACATAAGTCTTACTTGCGCGAAGGTGCTCGGTGGAAATAAAGACAGAAAGAAATTGGCAAAAAAGTTGCGGCATTAGGAGGAAAACCACTTAGTCAAAAAAAAAAATTATGTATCGTCTTTTTCTAAAAATAATCTACGCCGCGCATCTTAGATAATAGCGAAAAACGAGTTTTACCGCACACGTCGGCAATACCGCGTGATTCAATCTTTCAGCAAAATTTTGATCACTTTAAAAGCAAACTGAAGTTATCAGGATTAATCAGATTGGAATATTCAAAAACATTCGTTATTTAATTTAAGTTTATATTAAAATAATTTTAATACATTACATATAGATATATTATAAAGATTTTTCCACTTTAAAATTGAATGAATAAATAAATAAATAAAACGACAACTATCGCCGAAATCTACAAAAAATGAAACATTACCCATGTATATGTTTTTCTCGCTATAATTACTATTGCACGTAAAACGAAGTAATTCGCTATAAAAAAAGGATATCGATCTTTCCTTTCAATCGACTTTAATTCGTGAGTGCAGCTCTGTCCGCATTCACCGATAATCAGAGAGAAATTTTTCATCTCGTTGTCACTTAGCGGCGATTCAATCTGTGTCAGCGCGACTTTAATTGTTCTACCGAAAGAAATTAAGCCCAGATATAAATTAAAAGATCGCGACAGTAAATTATATTAGAAACTGAAAATTTTCTCCTCGGCTCGACTTTGAGATCGAGAACGCGGCTGATGAGAATCGAGTCCTCTTTTCTTCCATTTCAAATTATCAGACTTGACTTTTACTTTATTTTTCGTCAATGCACCGTCGTACAGTGCATCCGAAAAATAAAGTCAACAACTACCCAGCAGTAGGATAATAATACTACACTTCAGTTATCAGCAAGAATTTAGGCGATAATCATATAGCCAAATTAGTCGAGTAACCGAAAGAAAGACTGCAGGCTTCCAGGAAAAAAATCCGTTCGCCGCCCAAACAAACAGACTCGTTGCGTCGGCAAACAATCGGCATAGAGCGGGCGCCGGGCGTTGCAGCAGATGCGTCGCGTGGAATTCCTTTTCACTGCCGTGTCCCGGGGCTCGGCATAATGGCGACAAAGCGCCACTTGTCCCGATTCGTCGGCGCCACTCAGCTTGAATTATGTGACTCCGATGAGCGGAGGGAAGGGGGGGGGGGCTTTTCTGCCCCCGAGGGGAGAAAAATCTTAAGGCGACGTTTACAGTTCTCTTCGCGCGACGAAAAAGAAAAAAAGAAAAAGAACGAAAGTGGGGAGGCCGACAGGTATGGGTCAGCGTTGGAATGCGTCTCGCGTTGTGGTCCACGCGTCGCCCCGCAGGCTTTGAATTTCGACTGCGTGCAACGATCGCTGAGGTCGGGACGGTCAGATCCCCCAAGAGATAATTAACTTTTTAAACGAGGCTCGCCGAAATTTTCGATCGATTAGCGCACTCGAGGAGACGATCACCTATTCACCTCGTTTCCTCGCTGATGGTGTAAACAAGAGAAGCCATCTGCATGTAACTGCGCAGTCCGCGTGTTTGTCAAAAGCTAATTATTTTTATGAAAAATTCAAACTGCCGTTCGATGATTGTTTCGATGAAAATTATGAAAATTATATAATTAATATGCTCTTAATTAACAAATGCTTAAACGGTAGGTATAATATCGGAAAAGGTTCAAAAAAATTATCGCCCACTTAAGAAAGCGTAACGAAAGTAAAACTGTTAATTTCGCCTTGAAGAAGTCATGCAATTTTTCAAAAGACCATTAATTATGTTGTCGTGGAAATAACCGAAGGCACGACACTTAAAAATGCAGTTCTATTTTACCCAACAATGGAGCAGAGGCGAGCCCCGGCTGACTCCGATAGCATCTTATCGGGCGATCGGCACGGACAAGGCAATTTTCCAACGCGTCGATCAGCGATCGGCGATCGTCTACCACTCGTGCCCTTAATTTCTTTTTCTTCGCCGAAGCGACAGGTATATCAAATATCACTCTATTTGTCGCCATAGTCCGCGTACCTGCTGCGAAATGGGCCCGATTATCGCGGCCGGATCTCCCGCCCTCGCAGAAGCGAATTCCCGACGCCTTGACCCTTTAACCGCTCGAAGGATTATGAGAGGGTTTCGAGTAATTGGTCCGGCCTGACTTTCGGGCGTTTTGCTGACGGTTGAGACTTCGATTTAAGCCTTTGTTTAGCCGAGGATTATCATTACCGCCCGATTAGCGAAGGGTTGAGGCCTCCGCTTATTGCCTATCGACGGCTGCGATACTCATGCCTACCGACGGCTGCTCGACGCGTCGTTCTAAGTCTAAAGGATGCCTAAAAGTGGGCGGTTTCATACTTATGACTTTCGAGTAAAGTCTCTTTCTCTCTCTTGGCAGTGCAACTGATACTTAATTTACCTTAGCGTATTAGTTCGTGAACTAATTTTTTTCCCCAGTTGTCTATACAGGTGCTTTCTCTGTAATTACTCAATTTAACTCGTTCCCCGTCTTTAAAACAAATTTCAAAGTAATTACACGATCTCGTCGTTCGTGCAGCGAGTTTTGATAGTAATCAAAGCATTTTGCAAAAAACTATTAAAAAAATCACTCGATTAAAAAAAAAACCTAATTATCCTTACCGATTTCCATTCCTCTGAAACATCTCGATCATCAAATCGTACACGCGCGATCGATTTTATGATTCTCACTTTAAAAAAAAAAAAAGTCAATCCCGATGACTCAGTGTACCGATCGCCAAAAGCATCGGTACCGATCCGGCTTCACCGTATCCCGTCATCGCTCGAGATCGGCAGCGGCGCATATCTGGCGGAGAGCCGCTCTCCCACCGGCTCGCCGGAGTGCATACGTCCGTCCTCGTCGCGCGAGCGACTCACGGTTCAAGCTCAAGCCGCTAGAGCGGTACACACGCAGAGACCGTACAGCCTCGGCGCTCTCCGACGTAACCGGCGGATTGCGGAGCTCGGCCGGAGGTAAACGTAACCTTGCCTCCCCCCTCCCGCGCTCCGCCGCGCGCTTCTCTTCGCTCTCGCACACACGATCTTTCTCACGCGCATACCGAGCTCCTCCCTGCCCCATCGCCTCTCGCGGATTCTCCGGGGCCCCTTATCGCGGGTAAACACGAGCCTGGGCCCGTCGCACCGACCCAAGAAGGGATCTCTATCGATGCTCCATTTTTAGCAGATCGGTAAAACGACTTGTAGGGATAAGGGCGTCTCTCGTGGAACTTCGAGTTTGCAAAGGAGTCGCGACGATTCTTTTCTCTCTTTTCTCGTGGATGCTTAGGTGTACGTGGTATACTGTAGATGGAATCGTGGCGACCGAGTCATTGTACGAATCGTCGTCGCGGTTACGTGTCCGCAAGGAAAAAAGTTCCTGGGAGTTGTCGAGCGAAAATAATTGCGATTGGAATTCGAGTGTGAATTCGATCGTCCTTTGCGCGCTTTTTATTTGATACCGATCTTTTTGTCGCTTTTTTGCAGCGATGACGCTTTGGATATCGTCAATTTCGACGGCCATTGTTAATTTTTCAAGCTACCGTAAAAAATTACACCTATGATCGTTTCATTCTTATACCTTTTCTTTCACCTTCAATATCCGAGAGACCGAAAAAATAGCGAGACTATACAAAGATGTGCTCCGAAATAATTTTTCACCGAGCAACAACGAAAGAAAAAGTATAGTCTCGAAAGAAAAACAGAAGAAGCTAAAGCTAAAATGGCAAGCTTTCGCCGGAATCGAAGCTCGTGCATTTGGTCAGGCACACGGAGCTCGGGGCGAGAGAGGAAGCGCAGCGGCGGCGACGGCGCAGCTTAACCCGTTATAGAGGCGCATGCGCAGTTGCATCGCCCGGGGAGAACTGGCCCCCGGGAAGCGGGACCTAAACCGTACTCTTCGCTCGTGCCTCTCTCCTCTCCTCTCCCTCTTACCTTCTCGCGCGCTCGGCTTCCTCCTCTTTCGTCCTCATCGGGCGGCCGCTCCTCCTTCTCCTCGTTCGCGCTCGACGAATGAGGGGAGGAAAACCGGTGCGAGAAGGGGTCCCTCGGCCGCGGCGAGGAAGAGACGAGGCACCTCGAAAAGGGCCCCGGAGGAGCCGGGCGAGAGCGTGGGAGGGGGCGCGCTCGGCCGGGCCCCGTGCGACCGAGCGAGAGCGAAGCCAGCGAGCGAGAAAGAGAAAGAGAGAGAGGAGAGGCGGCCGCACGGCGGAGCGACGGCGCGTCGGATCGGCCCCCGGCCAGTCGAGCACGAGAGCCCGAGCCGAGAGCCCGAGCTTGCCGGTCGCTCAGTCGTGAACGCACAGCAGTCGTGTGTACCTGCGCGCGCTCTCGCGCACAGCGCACCTGTAACACGCCGATCTTTTTTTTTCCGCTCCCCCACGGAGTGCCCTTTATCGACGAGCACCGCAACCCTTTTTTTTGCCTTGGTTTTGTTTGTTTACCTTCGTTCGCCGAACAGTGACTTTCTCGATCGAGACGCAAGGAGCCTGAGACTCGAGTGAACGCGAGTGACGTTGCAAGAGAGAGGATACCGATTTCGATCCGCCGGTGTGGATGGTGGAGTCGGGCGAAGGTATGCGGGAGGCGCGGTGATAAGGCAGTCCTCCAGCGCAGCGCACCGACCGCCAGAGAGGCCAAAGCCCGTGATCCTCGGATAGAAGAGCGACACACCGTGACAGGATGCCGAAGATATTTTTGATAAAGAACCGGCTGCACCAGCAGCAGCTGCGCCTCCTCGAGGCCCAGCATCTAGGCAAGAGCCCGCCGCCCGGCGGCAAGGAGAGTCCGCTCGGTGGCGCCGAGCCGCTCAGCCTCATCGTCAACAAGCACCAGTGTGAGTACTCTTGACACACTTAGCTAAGGAGAATGACGGGACCAGTACGCTGCTGGGGTTGCCGATCCGACCGTGCTCGGTAGTGAAGCGTTATGTAGTTGATACCACTGCTCGTTTGATGGATCATTTTTTAAGTTTCGACATCTTCGAATGATGGAAGTGACGAGAGTGATCACACTTTTCAACTTACGCAGAATGTGTTGGTTCACTTAAAAAATCGATTGATCAAACGGGTACTCTTGATTAGGCTGAGCAAACTGCCACTTTACTACTTAACGCGCGGAATAGTTTTGAGATCGGTACCTAATAGGAACCTAAGGATTCATCGCATAATTTTTGTTTTCTTCTGAATTATTTAAATACAGCATCATTAAATTTAAATAAAATTCAAAATATTTGTTGACACAATTTATTTATTTAAAAAGATGATGGATCGAAGTAGTTCGAATTCCTATTCTAAGTCGAGATGTTTCTAAAGGTCAGATCTCAAAATTCCTTGGCGCAAAGAAATGATAAGCATTGTTTGATTTTAAAACTAACCGATGAAAGTCAAATCGAACGAGATAACTTCGTTCCTTCATTACAAATTCAAATGATTCGCTTATGCCGATCGTTAATTCTGCGTGCTTCTGAGTTTTCAAAATCTCGCTGCCGCCGATGTTTCTTTCAAAACGCTCGCTTTCCACATCCCCTCGTAAAATCGATTAGCACAATCGTAAACTCATCGCGAATCAATTAGAAACTGCGTCCATCAGCGAGGCTCTGTATGTAACTATACAACCGATCCCCGCGATCGATATATCCAGCAATTAAATTCCCATAAAAGCAAAATCGCAACGCGAGAGATAATAAAAAAAAGAACGGCGTAAACTTAAAATAAACAGCAATCTAGTTAATCCTTCGGCGGAGTCGACTTTCAAGCCAATTACGCGGTCGGCGAATAAAAGCACAATACCATTTCCGCGAACAATTCCTTACATAAATAGAATAAGTGTATACACTCCTTCCATAAATTACGCTCACCTTGTCATCCGTCGCCTCGACGAAACGAGAATCGAAGCTGTAGAAGAGCAGTGGGGGAGGGGAAGAAAAAGCGAGAATAAAAAAAGAAAAAAGGAGAAGGAGCCGCGGAGAGGTGTACACACGCCTCGAGGAGATAAATATTTAAATCTCGTAAATGTTATAAGGTCACCGCGGCGCACGCGCGAAAAAAGGATAGGCGAAATAGAATGAGCAATAAGGAGGGAACCGGGCGAAATCGGCGAGGCGGCGCGCAAGGCCGAGGAGTGATATTTCGGGGTCCTCTCCCCGGTTAGATATCGCAGGTGCTGGCACCTGACACGCGCAGGTGCTGCGCCGTGCCCGGCTCCTCGTTAGCGAATAAAAGCCGCGAGGCGAAGTGGCGCGCCGCGAGCTCGCCCTTGAAAGCGCGCTCGCTTCCTTTTTCCTATTCGCGGAAAGTGCGCCGAGTTTCTCTTGCTAAGCGAGCGCGCGAAAATCGCCGAGGACGCCTCGTTTCCTCCTTCAATCTCCTTTTCTTTTTTTTATTTTATTTTTTTATTTTAACTCCGAAGATCGAAATCGACGCGCTGACATAAGACGTCGCGGCGATAATTATCGCGCTTCTAATTGAATCCGTAACGGTAAACGGATCTCGAGAGGCCCAGCAACCTGTTATTATTCGAGTTCGCGACGCTCGGCTAATTTCTCTCTTCCCCGCTGTTGGGCGTTCGATCGTGAAATTCAAAGTCGCGGGGCTGCGACTCACAAGAGGGTGAAGAAAAAGAGAAAAGAGAGAGGGGGCGGGCATTCCTGTGGGAACCCGCAGCCGAAACGAGAGTCTCGTGACGGGGCAACGGTAAAGTGAGTAGGTGTTCCTCCGCGAGCGGCTCTAGCTGGATCCCTAAAACAGGTTTAGAAGGAGCCGACCGCAGGCTCTTCGCCCTTTTTTTTTACTTCTCTCTCGGTCTCTCCCGAGGCGAGCCTTTCAGTAAAATAAATATATAGCAGACTGGGCTCTGCCTCCTCCTTTTCGGAGACACACTGCGATCCCTTATTATTTCTTTTCGAGCGCGAAGGTGCACGACGGCGTGACGCAACCGAGATTGTTTACGGCCGATCGGCGGATTTCGTACTTGGAATTAACGAGGACTCGAGGCGAGTATTAAGAGCCGCCGGGAGGAAAGTGAGTGCGTTATTTATTCGCCTCCGCTGCGAAATGCCAAGGTTCCCCAGCGTGGCTGTTTTATTTTTTTGCGCGACTCGCCGCTAACGGATTCGCTCGTAAGCGCGGATCACTCGGTGACTTCGATGCCCGACTAAATGTTCGCTTTCCACCGCGGATCTCGTCGTTTCGCAAGATGCAACATTTCAGATAAGATACCTTGACCTTTCTGCCACTTTAACACTCTAATGATCAAAATGCCGAAAGGGAGCGAGTCTCTCAGGTTTAATTACACTTTTCTTTTACACGAACGAACGCTCGCCTTTTACGTCAGCGTTGGAATCTAAACGATCCACCGCTATACGTCTTTAAAATCTCAATTACTCTCGGATTCCATTAAGATTAATCTATCATCATCAGCGCTCGTTTCTCATTATAAGATAATACTCATAGTTTTCCGATCCATCCCCCAGAATGCAAAACCTCCAGATTCACTACTATGTTAATCCAAAACAAAGCGTCTCGAACGAAAGAAACGTAGGCGTTTCATTTAAAAAAAAAATGTACCATGAGGGGACCCCCAACAAAGCCTCGCGACATAGAAAAAAGCGGCGCATAACAGGCGTGCTTCCCGCGCGCGATCTCTGCGGGATCTGCGCCCAAGTTATATATATACATACGTGTATATAAAAAAAGGCCGCGCGAGCGAAACGGAAGAAGAGGCGCGCGCGTAACGGACGGCGCAATCGCTGCGCCGCTGCACGTTGACACGCATACGCGGCTCGCGTCGGCGGCCGGCGCGTCTGCCTCTCCGCGCGGCATGTATTATGGATAGGCGGCCGGGGGCAGGTGCCTATCAGGTTGCGCGCTCATCGAGACGAATTACAATGCGCTCGCTGCCGCGGCCGCCGGCTACGCGCGGAGGCGCGATATCTGTATCGCCGACGCGGCCACTCCGGAAGTGCGTCTGCCGGGCTCGCTTTTTTACAGCGGCGAGTTGAGCTGTATATGGTAGTGCAACGCATCGGGGCTCGGTACGCGTAGATACTCTCCTTTTTATTTTATTTTATTTTTTTCTTCTTCTCGAGGTGTTTGTTTTCTGCTGCCGACTTACCTTTTGTTATTGTCTTTCCGTGCGGGTAATTGACGATTGTGCTCGGTGTAATTTAATTTTTTTGATATGCAAAATTAGCGTCAATTACTTCTGGCTTATTTTACGTTTATTGACTAGCGGTAAAGTCGACAATAAAAGTTTTATTTTTGGTTCGTATACGTTTAGCAGGTATATTATTAGTCGCTTGGAAAGATTTATATACGACGGTACGACGGGTGCTGCACTGATAGCGATGCGGTAGTCCTCTTTTGTCGCGGCGATTCGCTTAGCATTCCAAGAGTGATCTTCTCTCCCCGATAAGGGACTTTGTTCGCGGTAATTTGAAATTCGCGCGGAATTTTAAGCAGCAATAAAAACTGACATTGTCTCACTCCCCCCCTCCCCTTTTATAATGAACGATTCGTGAGCGGAAACGACATACACGCCGGGTGCATTACCTGAAGCTTGTTCGCTCCTCAAAAAAAAAAAAAAAAAACGATCTCTCGATTCGCGAAAGTCAAAACGGTTTATCCACGAGGTATAATTGGGAGATACGCCATTGAATCTTCATTACCTACTCCCATACCTCGCGATCCCGCGGAAAGTGCAGTATCCCATTTTCTATCAAGTCTGCCCCTGGGTATTTTATATTTCACTCTTGAGCGGAGAATCGCGACGAAAGGCACGAATCACGATGCAAGGGGTTTCGGCGAAGCCAACAACGGCTCTTTCGCTGGAAAGGCGCGACGGAGCAAGGTCAGCCGGGAGAGGAGCGATCGGCGAGGCGCGGAGAGGAGGAGGAGGAGGTGGAAAAAAAAATAGAGGAAACGCGGCGACGGAGCTGCGAAACTGTTCCGCGCTCGCTTTTTGCGATCGGCGAGCGTATCGCCGAGCCGAGAGAGAAACAGGTTCGGACCCTCGGCGACGCCGAGAGCCGAAAGTTGAATAGCGCGCGCGCACGTGCCGCCGCCGAGACGCGATCGGCGTAAGCGATAATAAGCGCAATTTATGGGCTCGAGGCGCAGCACCCCCTGCTCATTCTTCTTTTTATTTTTCGACAATTCGAGGATTTCGCTTGTGTCATGCGCATTAAAACGATTGCATCGCGTCACGCGAATAAAACGCTCGTTTAAAAGCGCGGCTGGCTTATTTATATCATCGATCCTTGTCGCTTCGCGGATCCTTTTCAATGGAGCCGCGTCGTGAGAAAAAAAAATCGACGTCCCGAATTCACGCTCGCTAATGCGATCGATCGGCGATCGCTTTTTAATTATTCTCGCTTTCGAAGCCATCCAGACGTTGGCTCGAGCGCGGCGTTTACTCAACGCGGCAATTAAGATTTTTGCAAAGCGTCGCTCCATTCACGGCCGCGGCGAAAAGTGCCGCGAGGCGAGCGGAGAAACCAGACGCGGTGGCGCAACCCGAGGGACCCTGACCGAAATTCCCCCCCGCGATGGGGGCCAAGTGCACGGGAGCGCGCGCCTCGGGTGTCCTTTCTCGACGGGCTTTTATATTCTCGGCGCGACGCCGATCGTGAAAAATCGACACTCCTGGGGACTCGCAAGTTCGGTGCGCGTATATATGCGTAAGGATGTATTCTCGCGAGCGAGTTCTCGCCCGCGGCAAATTTCTCCGGGCAAAAAGGTCCCCGCAGCCTTGTTCTCGCTCTCCTTTGTTCGATGCCCGATCTCCTCGATTTTTTTCGCCCGACGCGCTCGCCTTTAAGGCTGCGAGCGATGATTCTGCGTAACGGATTGAGCTCAGGGATACGTGTGTCCCGAGAGAGGCGGTCGATTTTTTCCTCCTTTTTACACGAGCCATTTTTTCCCTCTCTTTCTCTACTCTTTTCTTTCTTTCGAGGAGACAAAAAAAAAAAAAATTAAACAGAGCGCTCGCGGCGAGTCGCGGCGTTTTTCACCGGGGCGCGGTAAATCTGCCCTGTCGCGTCCGCCTCGCTGTGCAATTATCCTTTAATAGACTCGACGCTTATATTTTCGCCGGGAAAATTGATGCGTCCGTTGTTTCTTTTTTAGTGAAAGCTCGGCGTTGGTTGTTACTTTTTGCTATACGAGCCCTGAGCAATTTGTTGGTCGAGCCTCCCACCGCGGCACCGTTAATCCACGTCCAATTAGTTATCATAAATAAAATTAACGCTACCTCTGTCTTTGAGTCTCCACCTATTATTAAACGTATACATTTCGAAAAAGAAAGAGTTTACTGTAAAAAGAAATTCCTTTGATCGATTGAGCGAGATGATTATTCAATCACCTGCATGCCTGCGCTTAAAATGAAAGAGCCAGTGGATTCCTCGCGCTCTTTGTGCCTCCTCGCTTCCATTTTTTTTTTTTTTACTTTATTTTTTTAGACGCACTTGGCTCGCGCTCACGCCTAATTATACGCAAGCGCTGCGGGCATAGGGGCCGGCTCGTTCGCACAATCTACGAGGCGCAATCGTTAATGGACGTGCGCAGCTAAATCGAAAGAGGTTTTAACATTTACAGCGCCAGGTGCGTGTCTTCTCTCGCTCTCCAATACCCGCGAGCTTCCGCGACTCTCGTTGACGGGATGTATGTACGCTCTTTATCGCGCCTCGCTTTTTTTTTTCACTCGCCCGGCGAACGGAACCATCCTGCGACGCCGCAAATTAGAGTAACCACCGTCGGCTATGTAAACTCGAATAAAAATTTAATGGAGATCGTAACACTCGCGTATACACGTGCGCCTGATTGAAATATCAAACTTACATCAGTTTATTATTCCGACCCCGAAATAAAAGAACTCAAACCCGATCGATTTTAAATAGACATCGCACTTTGTAAAAATCCAGACAGCCATCGAAATCGCTCACTGGTCGCTAATTAACCTCGACGACTAAGTGCTTCCCATGCAGAATCACCGTCGTGTCGCAACCACCGTGTACACGAGTACGCACTCGCGAATAAGGAAAGCGTTAAAAAAAAAAAAAAAAGACGAAGCCCCGTGAATGGAGCTCGTCGAGTCGAGTTGCGAAAGGCGCGGACGATCCCCCCGAGCTCCTTCGTAAAATGTTCAGGGAGTGGCCGAGGCAAGCAAGTGGGTCGACGCGCGACGCGCGGCGCAAAGGTCGCGTTCGCGCGCTTATCGGCCGCGGTTCCGCCTCGCCAATGCTAATGCTGCTCTCTAACGGGCCTTATCGCCCCGATTCGAATTTATCCCGGCGGTGCGCGGGGGGAGTCTTATTAATGCGGCCGAGGCTCGCCGCGCAAACTGGTTCCTCATTACGGCCGATATTAATAGGTCGTTGGGTGAGTGCGATTTTTAAGGGCCCCGCAAAATCTCGTTTCTCTTATAAAGAACCGCAGCTTTCTTTCGGCGGATAATACGAGATCGACGCGATACGCACAAGGCGCCCCGCAGTCACGCGAAGTATCTAATAAAATGAACTTAATTGCGATTACGATGTGGTATTTAATCTCGCGATTAATGCGTACTTTTAATTGATATGTAAATATATGACTGATGGAAAAGAATGTCTCTTTTGGTTATTTATAGTATAATTTTTCATGTAAATATTTACAAGAATTAAACTGTAAAAAATCTACAATATAGCCTTCCAGGACATCGTTTATTATAGTTTTCCAATTAAAAAAATTATATGTGCGATTCTACGGAAATAGACAAACAACTGGGGTATTAAAAATAAAAAAAAAAATTTTGAAAACACACCTACGGGACAAGTTTTTCCCGGTTCCTTAGGTGTCCCTCAACATGGAAAAAATCGTGAACAAGAATTATCGA
>JAWWEN010000020.1:14994905-15031056 GCA_035582955.1 Sycophila texana | reverse complement strand
GTCCCGTAGGTGTGCTTTCAAAATTTTTTTTTTTATTTTTAATACCCCAGTTGTTTGTCTATTTCCGTAGAATCGCAAATATATTATGATTTCTTTTGAAAATTAGAAAGAAAAAAACATTGTAAATCGTCTACCACATTTTTTTATAATACAGGAATACTAGCAGTAGTCCGTAAACTGTCTTCACTGATCGTTACCGGCGAAGTATATAAAATTGAAGATCGATTAGTCACGATCGGCACAAAGTCTCTCGATTTTTCGCTACAAGCTTGTATATCCTTGACGTATCCGCTCTTTTTTTTTCTCCGCGCGAGGATATCCTCGAGTCAGCGTCTCACGGCGCGAACCGCTCCGGGCGAAATTGCGCGCGACCTCGATAAAGGGTGTACCCCCCTTTAAGCGCGCGCGTCCTCGCCGTTTGAATCGAATTAGCATAAGGTCGACCGGCGAAACCGCGCGCGCGAAAATATCCTTCGCCGGCGCGAGTCCGCGACATTGAAACGTCGAAACGTGCGCCGCGTGCGTAAAAGTGAAGGCGGCCGAGCAATGCCGAGCAACGGCTGCCTCGGCTCGCTCGGCGTATATACCTGCCGCGAGCGACATTGACCCGAATTTTTCCTCGCGCGATTGGCTCTCCTACATCTCGCGCCGCCGGCGTCTCCTCTGATTCCCTTTTTCTTCTTTTTGCGCGCGCGCCTCGCGGGCTTTTCCCCGCGAGAGGAAAGAGGCGGCGCGCGCTTTCCGCGACCGTTATACTCTGCTGGAAATAGACGGCCGGTAATTAACGACTCGCCCGCGCCAAGGTCGCTCGCGATTCCAGTAGAGCCTCGACCGTAGCGAAGATCGTTCTTCGTCTCTGTTCTCGCGGTCTCCTTGCGGCTATCTCGTTGCGTTTATTGCTGCGCGCAAAAAAAAGCGCCGGGAAGGATCGGTTGACGAATAGGGAGGCAAAGAAAAAAAAAAGAAGAAAAAAAGGCAGCGCGGAGTCGATCGACGAAAATGGTATCAGCGGCGAGGGGATCAGTCGGCCGGCCGCATCGAAATCACCGCGGACGCGTATACCCGCGCGCGAGAGGCGCTCCTTCTTCATCGAGCGTTCGAGTCTCCTTCTCGTCCGTTACCTCGAGAATTCCGTCGAGTATCTCCCGGCCGGCGGAGTCGTCGTTTGCCTTTTTGTCGCTCTCGGCGTCTTTCTCCGCCTCAATCCGGCCGCGCCGCTCCGTCCAGCGGCGGAACGCCGGCCGTGCGGACTCTCCGCCACGTCTTAAAACGGTCGAGGACGCCACGCTCGCTCTCGGCACTGTTATTAAACGCTTCTTTTTTCGATAATAAGAGGAAATGGTAACGAGGCTCCTTTTTTTCATAAATCTATTTTCTTGGGTGCTCGAATTTGGTACACGCTATTTAATTTGGTATACTGCGGTATTTTTGCGTACATTCGATTTGGTGACTTTTCGCCTTGGTTCACTTTTTGAGGATAGTGCACGCTAATTTACCCGTGAGCTCATTAATTTATCGAGTATTCAAATGTATGCAAAGTGACTGGTTTTGAATATTCATAGGAAATATTTGAAGACATAACACCAATATTTGGCATGCTAATTGAACAAAAAAGATGGATCTTAAAAATTTGCTCCTTCCGACAATTTCAAACTCGACTCCGATCTACAGTGCCTGCGCGCTGCTCTTGAAATGCATACTGTACACTGACCGGAGAACCGCGCGTGCGTGTCGACTTTCTCTCTCTTTCTGAGTTTTGTTTTAGTCAAAGAAAAAAAAGTCGGACCTTTGTTTCTGCCCAACTCCCAAAAAGCAATAAAAAAATGAGTGAAAAAATCCACACGTTAAACATCGTAAAGCAAGATTCACAGTCAAAGCGAGGGCGACGAACCAAGCTCCGCGGAATCGCAATGAATTTTTTTTTTTAAACTCCGCATCGCCATCAGAAGAAGATAAAAGGAGTGTGAGTCACTCGTCAGCTGCAACCGACGCGTTCGCGTAAAAATAGAAACCGTATACCTGCATCGTGTCCTTCGATCTCGGCTCTCGATCAACATTCCCACCGGGAACTGAAAAATCGTTTGACGTCACTCTCGATCGATTTCCCCGATTCCCCTCTCCGTTCTCTTAAATTTGTCGCGAGTAACTGGCTATGCAGATATTTTTTATTATTAAACACCAGCTCCGATTCTTTTCCGTCGTAAAAAAACGAATTCTAGCAATGCGGGGAGAGTCTGATTAACACAAAAAAAAGAGAAACGGGAGGAGGAATCCGCAGAAGCAGGGAGCCCACAGTCTTTTTCGAAACGTTGGGGGAACGGGTTTTGCGGCGAAGGTTGGCCAACCCGAGCTCGCCGCCATTTCGGATGAGCGAGGCGAGCGCGTGACGTTGCGCGCGAGGCCCTGACGTAACCGCTTGCGCAAACGAAACGGTGCCCGGCGTCCGAGAGGCACCGTTGCCCAGCGCGTCGCAAGCACGTGCGCGCCCAAATATAAGCGCGCGCGCGTCTTCGGAAAATTTTTCAAACGCTCCGAGCGCGTCTCTAATTTATTATGGAAGCTGCCTCGGTGCTGGTGGGCTCACCTACGGGTCGCACACTCCTGTGTCAAAATTCAAAATAGGCGATGAATATTTATTCGAGCGAGTCCTAGATCAAAAAATGAAAGAAGAAGAGAAAAATTTCCGAGGCACAAGCGTGAAATCCGCGCTGCTCCGGAGGAGCTTCTTTATAATAGCGGCGCTAATTCAACGGGTAAAGAAAGGAGGCTTGGATTGGCGGCCTTTTTCCGCGGGGCGCCTTCCCACGCGGGGACAGAAAGACAATCGCGACCGGCGGCGGTGCTTTTGTCGTGCTCGCTGCTGCTCGTTTCCGCTCGGCCGAGTGTCAAAGTCAAGAGAGCAGAGACTCGCCTAGACGCCCACTAGGCGCTTGCTCGCTACACACGCGCGCCTCGCTCTTTTTTTTTTTTTTTTTTTTTGTTACCCTCGCCCGTCGCTCCTTTTTCCTTTTTGCTCTAGAATAGAGCAGCGGTCGGTGCGCAGCTGCCGCCAGCTGCGCTCGCGAATACTTATCTATGATTCGCTCGACTTTTTTCTCGCACTGGAGCACGTCGGACGCTCGCCTAATTGATTTTCGCTAGGCGCCCGACGATTGATGATTCTCCGAGCGCGCTGATTTAATTTTTGCGCTGCAGAATCTCTTCCTCTCTTTATTGTTTTTTTAAGGCGTCTAATTGCCGAGTCGTTAGAGCTGCGAATGCAGATTGCAACGGCGGACAGTTCGGAGGGATGAGTTCACGGTGTATTTTTTTCTTCGTTTTTTTTTTTAATGATGAACTGTAGGTAGAGAGAAAAAATGTGCCATCGATCGAGCAAAATTGAAATACGCTCCACGTGCCGGTTTCGTATGGCCTCGAGATTTACATGCGCGGCTCGTGCTCCGGAATCGCGCAGCGCTTCCACACTAAAGGACAAAAGTCTATTCGTTGAAACGCACGGCTGACTTCGGGTCTTTTACAGGACTTTCACGTACGATTATCTACTTTTTTTTTTATTTTATATAACTGTACAAGCGTCTAAAATTTTTTATATACATTGCATTTTAATATTTAATCCGTGCTCTTTAATTAAATTCACTTAGCAAATCGATTCTCTTATAATTACACTCATTGAATAAATTCATATACAAACCTTTAGGCAATCTCGTATACGCACATTAAAATGTTTATTGAATTTAAAGTTTTAACTTTAATTGAAACATTTTCTTCCTTATCTATCGATCCTTTGCGGTATCTCGCACGTAGCTATATATTTAATAGTAGGAAATAATTAAGCGATACGATACTGTATATCCATCGTATAAATTAGATAAAAGCAAACATAAAATAAACTCACCTCGCCGTTATCCACCCCAATAAAAAAAAAATCCTCCAGCATTAAAATGTAAACGGCCACTCTAATAAACTTTTGTATCTTTTATTTACAGATCGCGACAAGTCCGACGATGAGCGAGCGACGACACCTGAATCCGTGCGCAGCGGCAGCTCGCCGGCGAGCTCGCCCCCGCCGTCCCTCGTGGTGGGCGGTGGTTCGCCGCCGTTGCCCTGCCGCTCGTCGGACGCCTCCGCGGCCCCGGCAGCGGTGGCCGTCGCCGCGACCCCGGCGCGCCGCTTCATCTCCAGCATCCTGGGCGGCGACGCACCCTACGGCAGCCGCGGCCACGTGCTGAGCCGCGCGGCCGCCGGAAAACTCATCGAGACGCAGGAGCGCGTCGAGCTGCCCAGGCCCGTGACCCCGCCGCGCACACCCAGGCCCGAGCCGCCCACCCGCGTCTCCGTCATTCAGAGGGTGCCGCCCAAGGTGCAGCGCCGCGAGGAGACCAAAATCGAGATACCCAGGACACAGGAGCCCGAGCAGGTTGGTATTCTTCGCAGCTGCAGCTCTACGATTGGCTGCGCACTATTTCTTAACGATCGAACTGCGCGATTGCGGGGAAGGAGAGAGACTCGAGGAGGGAATTTTCAATTGCTACTGTAAATCCGGGGATTAAGTGTATGAAAGTGTCGGATTAACGGTGGCTACGAGACGTTATAAAATTACGCGATGATAGGGGGGGGGGGAGGGTAGAGATTCAATTGTGTCGGTGCGGTATTTAATTGCGATAATTAAGATTATCTCGGTCCCTTCAAATGCGGGTGAATGCAAAAAAGACTTGCGAGCAAGCTTAAAGTCGTTGAGGAATACAAAATCATAACGCACTGCCAATACAATTGAAGCCTCTGTCGAATGCGGTTATTTATTCAGGGGCAATATAATCGTACAATTCAGCGGCCGATTTGAATGGGACCGTGCAAATGAGCGCACCACTCGGACCATCATTGATTGCCTGTATTATACCCAGGCGAGCGCTCCACCCTCGGGAAAATCGGTGGCGCTGCATACTACCCCCTCCCCACTCCTTCAGTGTATGTCAGCTTTCTCCGGATTCGGTCGCACTTTCGCATAAAAGTTAGCTCCTCGCACAAAAGTAACTTCAGATTGCAAGTGGTCCCGGTGACGAAGCGAATCTTGGTATTTGGTTGGAAATTTCGACGACAGTTCGCAGCGGTGAGAATCTAGCAGTGCATTTTTCCTTTTCTTCGGATTGTTAATTCCTTGTTGAAACTCGTCGCGGAGAAGTTGGATATCGCGACGGAATTTAAATGTGCGCGTTGCATCGAGGGTGATCCGCGGGGCCGAGGCACGCGCGCCTCTGGAAAATCAGAAGCTCTGACCCACAAACTTATTCCCGTGATATTTGAATTTCGCGCTGATCCGATTCCGGCGCTGTTTTCGTGAGGAAACTTTTCTCGAAGAAAAACATAATAATTCGACTTTACGATTGTTACTCTTGTCTTTCATGCATTATTCATGCGCGCACGAGTTTCTGAATACTTTTGCGTAAGTACGTTTAATTTACGTTGCTTATAAATGTAGGTCGGATTTAAAGCGCCACATTCGAACGATTTTATAAACATTCATGTTGTTTACAATGAGAACAAAATTGATATCGTAATAAAAAAAAGTATAAGGAAAACTTAGGTACTTTATAACAAATTTTTAAAGCATGGAAAATACTTGAAACGTCTGTTATATATAGAAACGTAATCACGGCAAATTTTACTGCCAAAAGCATAATCTTTTTCAAGGATTGAAGTAACACTTCTCACGTTTTCAAGTACGTCCTCCGTCTCGAATAATTTGTACTTAAATTTTCCTACATACTTACTGTTCAGTATGTTTACATCTCCGCGTGTATTCACAAAGAAACACCGAGTGTAATTAAAGAAAAAAAAAATTGTTATTACACATAGAATTCTCAATTCTCCATTCCAATGAATTTAAACCTTCAATAAAATGTTAACCATTGAATTTTTTTAATCCCCATAGGAGCAGCCGATCGACTACGCGGTGCCGAAGCGCAAGGAGGACTCTGAGGAGAGCAGCGAGCGCGGCCGCGAGAGCGCGAAGGCCACGAGGTCCACGATCGGCAATTCCATAGCACGACCGATGCTTGCGATGAGGCTGTCGGCCGCTTGTCCAGGCATGCACGTGGCGGCGAGTGGCCACGGAAGGTCGAGCGCCGCGAGCGGTGGCGGCGGCGGCCAGTCGGGCGGCGGTCAGCCCGCCGGCTCCGGTTCCTCCGGAGGCGGCTGCTCGTCCTCCGGAGGTGCGTCGTCCGCGGGAGGCTACTCCTCCGGAGGTGGCGGCGGTGCCGCGGCCGGTGGTGGTGCCGGTGGCAGCGCCGGGGGTGGCGGCATGAACCCCGGCGGCAACGGCGGACGCGGAAACTACGGTCCCAGCTCGCCGCCCACCGGATCCCTGCCTCCCTTCTACGAGAGCCTTAAGGGCGGCAATAACCTGGCCAACTTCGCTAATCAGTACAACGGTGAGTTTTTCACTTCTTTTTTTATTTTATTTATTTATTTTTGTGAAGCGTTTAAATTTAATAATGAAATTTCGATGGTATATGTTTCATTTTAAGCGAGCGTATACGGAAAATTAAAGTTGTAGAGGAGTTTCCGTAGTATAGAGTAAAATGTAAATAGATATATCAATCCCCTCGTATTTATTTTGTGGAATTCCATTCACGACGCCAGAGTCGTAAGACACGTGTCCAAGCTACACGAGTGATTTAGTGGTTTTCAAATAGCGCGTACTTTTTAATAAGCGCAAATTGCTTTCAAATTACCCGCAATAACGTTATAAATCTGGTGTTAATCGTAAAACTTTATAACGCCAATGTCGGTTACTATGTGTTATTACAATAATTGCTGCGCAGCCTGTTATAGAAGTGCGCGAAAACGTTCCGTCAAAATGATAAATCATCCGAGCACGCACATTACTAAATTCCATGCTTCTTTTTCTCGTGTGTAGGTAACGGATATCTGACGGCATCTCCTGCGGTGGGTATGGAGTGCGACACGAGCCAACAGGACTCGTCGCTGAACCCGCAACACCAATACGCGGCACAAGAGGGCAAACAGTACTCGCTGCTGCAGAACGTCTGCGCCTCGTACGGCATCGCCCTGAAAGAGGAGGAGGACCTGACGGCCTACAAGATTCAGCCGAACGACCTGCTCAGCGGCCAGTACGGCGCCTACGACGTCACCGACTCCGGAATGATGCTGGACGTGGTGAGCGGCGCGGTGGTCGACCCGCTGCAGTTCTCCGCGACCCTCACCTTCAGCTCGGATCACACGGCCCTGCTCGAGAGCCTGACCGACGCGGCCGACCTCATATTCCCGCGCATGCAGCCCGAGGAGAACGGCGCTGAGCTCCTCGACGAGACTCTGCACTCGCCCGCCTCCGCCGGCAGCGTCGGCATGGGCCAGGACGGACAGATGAACACACCCGTCGAACCCAGCGTCGACCCCTTCCCCGAGCACGGCATCTCCCTCAGTCGAGGCTTCGACGCCTCTAGGTAAAAAAAGATTTTTTTTTATTATATTGTATTTTTTGTAATATTTTATAGGAAAAATATTAATTAATTCTTTTAACACGCTAAATCTGCTAGAGCGAAATGGAGTCAAAATTTCACTCGAAGATTAGATTGAAATTAACTCTCTCGATTAGAGTGAAGTAATTGTGAAGTGAATTTGTTCACTCAAATGTAGAGTGGAAGGGTAGATTCACTCAAATGTAGAATGAAAGGACAGACTATATTAACTTAAAAAATCATACTCTATTAGAGTGAAATTAAGTCATTCTACTAGTGTAAAGTGATATTTCACTCTACTAGAGTAAATTTCAAATTTAACTCCATGAACGAATTAACTCTAGAATGACTTTAAAAAAGAGTGAAATTTTGCTCTAGCCATTTTAGCGCGAATCATGGTCAATTAAAGAATCGTGAAAATAAGAAATGAATTTGTGTAGACATTACGGAGCACCGCAGCACTTCACATCGTCGAAACTGTCCACACTGTACACCAATGGCGACTCGAGCTATCAGAGTCTACCCAAAGAGCGCTCGGATCTTGGCCTCCACCTGAATCAGAGCCAGAACGAGCCCCAGCTGCAGCAGCTGCAAATCCAGGTCCAACTGCAGCAGCAGCAGCAGCAACAGCAGCAGCAACAACAGCAGGCCATGTCGCCGCATCAGCAGCATCATCACCAAGGTTTGCTGAGTCCCGGTCTCAGCTTTACCGGATGTGGTGGGCTTCCTTGACTATTTTCTTACCCTACCCCCCTTCCCATTTACCTCTCCCTTAGTTGTTTTATTTATTTATTTATTTTTTTAATTAGATGCTTCTCACGTAGTTTAGACTTTCGACTTATTGCTCTTGAATGCTTTTAATAATTGAGTCTCAAAGTATTTTTTTATTGATTTTTTTTTCTATTCGCTTTGCATTGAATATTTTAAAAAATGACTCAGATAGTACTTTGGTGTGTCATTTGTCGTATTAACGTCATCCTTAATAACATCGTTTAAAATAGTTCTCGCTAATCTTTAAATCATTTTTTTTTATAGTATAAATTTCCAGAACTGTTTTAAAATTAATATAAAAAAGAACATATATAGCGTAGCAGCTCGCAGTATTAGTATCATGTAAAACAACATAGAGTTTGACTAACAAAAATTAACAACAAGTATAAATTATTACTGAAATGACATCCGCGGTTAAATCGAGAATTTCGTTTGAATCTTTCAGGTCTCGAACTCGACTCGGCCAGCAGCGCGGGCGGCAGTCTGCCGAGTCCAGGTGCAGGAAGCTGCTCGCTGGACGCTACTTCGACGAGCACCTCGCCTTCCTGCGGACTGAGCATGGAGCACGCGCCGAGCCCCGCCGGAGTGGCCTCGAGCACATCCTCCACCGCCGGCGACCCGCCACTAACGCAAAGGGTCGGTGCACTTCATCAGAGGGTAAGCAGCTCGGATTGATAGAGGCAAAAGCATACGTTGAAAAGTTCTCGTTGGAAAGTCTTATAGTCGAGCACGTCGAGCAAAAATTTATTTTTAATTTTTTTTTTTTTTTTCAAATTTTTCTCGACCAAGATCGACGCGCTCCGTAAGATTTTCCAACTGGAGGTACAGAAAGTGTTTCGGAATTAGTCGCTAGAGCACGATAAAATCGGAAGATTATTCTTTTAACGTATACCATAATATTATGCAATGCCAATCAAACTTGACTGCTTCATCCTATTTTTTTTTTATAACGGCTACGCTGTTTTGAGTAATTGATATTGAAAATCATTGTTAAACGTTTTATTTTTCTTTTTTCCGGTGAAAACAGTTGGGACTGCCAGGCGATTGTCAGTTGGAGTTCGTCAACGGTGGTCACGGTATCAAGAACCCATTGGCGATCGAAGGCCAGAGGCAGGCGGCGGCCACGCGTGACGAGGATCGCACCACCCGCGCTCCTCCCGGCAAGGTAAGTCGAATCGACTTCTCTCTCTTGAGACTCTCGTTGTTTTTTTCTCCCGCGACTGTCTCCCGATTGCAACGGCCTTTTTTTCTAGTCCCACCGAGCTCGGCTCTCCTCTTTTTTTTTTTCACCCGCGAAGACAAAAGAAACAAAGAACGGATTTTCCACTCCGCAAAGGCTTCTGTTCTCTATTTTTTGTTTCTTCATTCTTTTATTTTTTTAAACGAACGCCGCGGTTTTCGATCGAAGGCTGCACAAGAGAGGCAAAAGTCGCTGACTCTGAGAAATTCTCTTGCAGGATGACGATCCGAACAGGTTCACCTGCCGCGTGTGCAGCAAAAACTTCAGCCTCCAGAGACTTCTGAACCGACACATGAAGTGCCACAGCGACGTCAAGCGGTACCTCTGCACGTTCTGCGGCAAGGGATTCAACGACACCTTCGACCTCAAGAGGCATACGAGGACGCACACCGGCGTCAGGCCCTACAAATGCAACCTTTGCGAGAAGAGCTTCACGCAGCGCTGCTCCCTCGAGAGTCACTGCCTCAAGGTCCACGGGGTCCAGCATCAGTACGCCTACAAGGAGCGACGCACTAAGGTAACATTTGTTAAAAAAAAAAAAAAATACTTTAATTGTTCGCAAATATAAAATTAATCGTTTATTCAATATTTACGTCGATCTTCGTTGCAAGAACTGAGTAGAAATTTTTTTTTTTTTTTTGTTTTTAGATTTTATTAACTTATTAACTACGTCTAATAGAATATTGAATAATATTTGACACATGTTTTGTTCTTTTTTAATTGAAAGTTTATCGCACATTGTAATTAATATATTCAGCAATCGACAAAATATTTTAACGAGCTATTATGTTTGTTAATAATCGTTGAATTAAAAAAAGAAAAAATAGTATTATTTTTCAATAGTCTAGCGGAATTACGTGTATAATACAATTTTTCGCTTTTCTACCTTAATTCATACTAAAGTGCACTGCTTGCTAATGCAAGAGTGTCGCTCGGCGTATATAATTATCGAATAGAATCACGCGACTGATTCTTAATGAATGCATCGTTCAATAAGAAAATATTTTACCGTTACAGGTTTACGTATGCGAGGAATGCGGTCACACGACGCAGGAACCGGAGGTGCACTACCTCCATCTTAAGGACAAGCATCCGTACAGTCCGGCGCTGCTCAAGTTCTACGACAAGCGGCACTTCAAGTTCACCAACAGCAACTTCGCCAACATGCTGCTGCAGGTGCGCACATAGAAAACAAAACAAAAAATAAAAAAAATAAATAAAAGGACGATGTTGCGTCACGTAGAGAGCACGTCATGTAGATAAAAAAAAACGTCAGAGCGACACGTCGCTAAAACTTTATTTATCCCTGCACTGTTATTTTTTCTCTCGCGGCGCCCAGCGCAAATTTGAAAAGAAGCTCCTGGGCGCCTGCACTCCTCGTCGACGCATTTTGTACGAGTGTAAGATACTAAAGACGACAATCAGTGATAAGTAAAGTTGCAAAAGTCTCTTTAATTTATCCTTAGTGCTAGTAGCAAGTACCTAGATTTTTAAGCAAACCGATCAAGTGTATATCGAGCGTCCGATTTTGTTTCTCGTCGCAAGGCGAGGGAGAAAACGAGTAAAAGAAAATAAAAAAAAAAAATTTATTTTTTTTTATTCACTATACTCAAAGCAGAACAAAATAAAACAAAAAGAAACAAACACGTCATCTGCTCGTGTCAATCTTCAGGGTGGGCTGCTGCAACGGGACTCGCGAAACGCCGACTCCTGCGTCAAATCAGCGTCGAAGGCGCTCGAGACCACGCAGCTGCGCCGGGCCTCGACGCTGTTGCACATGGGCCGGGCCTCCACTTTCTGAGGGGATCGTTGCGCGGACGCACGAAGCGAGGACGAGGAGGACCGACGGGGACTCGGCGACACTTGGGGGCAGCCCGCACGTAGCAGCTTGTCGATATGCGATATACGGCATCGTTCAGTATTTACTATCCGACTCTTTAGACAGTACTTCTTTTTTTTTTCTTTTTTTTTTTTTAAATAGTGAGTTGTTGCTGGTAGGGGGTACCTAAGTTTCTTTCTTCTCTTAATTTTTTTGTTTAATGAAAAAATGGAGGACTGTATACGTTTATAGAGAAAGAGATAGAGAGCCCAAAGACTTGGATTCAACGTTTCAGGAATGTCTTGTCTACCGCGGCGCGTCTCTCCCCCTTTTGTATTTGCCTTGCCCGGCTCGGGCGATTTAACCGACAAATCTGTTTTTTTTTTTTTTTTTTTTTTTTAATTGCTCGATATGTGTTGGCGCGTCGCGGCCGGTTGTTTGTTTACCCACGATAGATTATTTTAACGAGATGCACGGCGCGTTACGTTGCTTTCTGACTTTGCGGGCTGTTTTTTTTTTTTAAAGAGATCTTTCGCGTTACAACGAGAAAGCGCCGGGGATACTTGATATTGAAATTCTCAAGCAACCGCCGGTTAACTTAATGTTTTTTTTTTTATTTTACATAAATAGTAGAAGTAATTTAAAAAAAAAAAAAGAAAAGAAATATTTATAATTTTTCCTGGACGTTCGACCGACTGAGGCAGATTAGAGCTAATCTGGCTGAGCGAAGTCGAAGCGGTTGCTATTATATAAACGCTCAAACTGAAATAAAGACTTGAGAATCTGATTTTGAAGGTTCCGTGGTAATAAAGACTGCTGGACGTTAGAGATCTCTTGATGTACTTAAAAAAAAAAGCTGGATCAACTTTAGACTAAGGAGATCACGAGGAGTCACGACTCGCGCGATCCTCGTTTGACTGACGTGGTAAATACTTATGTTAATGATACTGTATAAATAAGGCAGGAGAGGATATTCTTTTTTTTCTAATCATTTTATATATAGATTTTACGCGCACCTTGTTAAACGGTATAAACCTGTGATATAGAGCGGCAGAAAAAGAAAACATATTTAAACGATTTTTCACGCGTGAATGAAACTTTCGTTATTTACACACTGTGTAAGGAAACACGTAACACGGCCAACAATCGCATATCGCCAGATCGAACGATTTTAGAGAGATAATAATATATAAACAATGTAAAACGTGACCCGACGCAGTCGCACCGCCTCACGTACTTTAAATTGTAATATAACTTAAATGTAACGAAGAGTCGCGTTGCGTCGCGGTTGGCCTTATGCGAATGATGCATACACACACTCGCGGAGAGCATCAATTTTCTTTTTTATAAAAATTATTTTTTGCGATACGGCGATTTCGCGAATGAAGTTGACACTTTTGGTAAAAATTACCACATAACATTGTAAAAATTGTTCATGAAAGTCGCTATTTTTTTTAAAAATGTTTATGGATAATTTTTATAGAGTTCGATACTCGATCGCGAAATTACCGTGTGGCATGATCATTTTTCTGTCTGGAAAAATGAGGATAATTTTTATAAAAAAACAAACCAATGCCCTCCGTGCACACAATATACATGTACTTAAAAGACGCGCGTATCAGATCTTATCACTTATAAGTAGTACCTTTAAACGATTACTTTATAATTGCTATTATTTAAAGATATCTACGCGCGCACATACACATAAATCGGGGTTTCGTGCAATTTCGCGGTGGTAGAAAATCTTGTAGGCGCCTCTCGCTTGACATGTAACCAGAAAGAAAAAAACGAAGTAATTGCGCTGCCCGCAGTTACGCGCATTTCCTCGGCGAGGCGGTGAGAGATAAAAAGGCGACGAAGATGTAAAGGTGCTCTTGACTTTTTACGAGGAGGAATTGAATCTATATGTTTAAGTAGAGACGAATGATGAGGTGCTTTTCTCATTCTTCACTTTTATGGAAACATTGAGCTCGCGAAAATAAGAAAGAAGAATTTATTGTAAATAGTTATCTTGTAATCTCTTAAAAATGATATTGCAATCGGCGTCTGAGTCGATTTTTTATTTTCTTTAAGAAAAGAAGAAAGACGGAGGTAGCGATTTCCCGGTGAAGTTCGAGTGGGGAAAGCGTGCGAACAAAATTATATGGAAAAGGCGGATGGACATTGCTATTGCGTCGACGAAAAAAAAACGTTGTAACCCTTTATCCCAATGATCGATTACGTTGTTTTATCCGATAATGCGCCTATTTTTTATTAGTACGTAGCTCGTTGGAAAACAGTTTTAATTGTAAAGTTTTCATGGAAAAACTATCTATGTTGGTGACTGTAAATAATATCTAATCTATATTTCGGATGCTTCTTTGGCCAACGCGGGTCCAACTTTTAGTCTTAAACTATTAGTACCTTACACTATTTTATTATTATTATTATTATTATTATTATTATTATTATTATATAAAATAAATAAATAAAATTGTATTGTGTATAAACAGCGTGAGATTTATTCGTACATTTATTATTACTTCTATTATTGTATAACCATATCATAATTTTTAAATAATTAACGATTAATGATTGATTATTACGGATGACGAAACAATTGCGAAAAAAACAAATGAACGCACAAAATCATCTGTCCACTTAAATACTCAAGAGAAAATATAGCGGCCTATTTAAATAGCAGTTTCGCCTTATTTAATTTACGTCCAGTATTGTTTTTATCGCATAGTAATTAGTCTTCTCATGAATCATTCTGTCGACTGTTTTCGATGCATTATGCTTGAGTTGATCCATGAAAAGGACGATGTCTTTTTTAAATAAAAAAAAGGTATACGTATCAAACACTCAAGGCGCATAAGAAATGTTTACTTTAATCGCTGTATTCTCATCATCGTTAATAATACAATGGTTATTGTCCTTATTATTATTTTTAATATTATTATTATTATTATTATTATTATTAATATTATTGAATATATTACAAAAATATTTATCGTCGTTAAGATGAACGCATACGAATGTTATTAGAATATAAAGAGAATAAAGGTACGTGCATGCTGGTTATATGCAAGCCGCGCTTTGATGAACGACTAAACTCAACGAAGAACATCCCAATGACTATTTTACGCGCTTATGAACTTTCCTGATTGTAAAAGCTGCGTAAGTAGCGATTCGCAAATATGAAAATAAATAATTTAACGCACAAAAAGTAGAGTGTTATTAGTTATTTTACCTTTTATCACCATACCATTAAAATCCTTTAGTTTTACTCGTGTACAATAAAAGAAGATAAGTAAAAAATGTGACAATTTTCAGTAAAATAAATTTATTTAGTTTACTGCTGACAACCCCAATATAGATCAGTATACATCAGTCTTAAAAAAATATGAATATATTCTTTATCTTGGATTTTTAATCCACAATGAGGTATATAACAATATGAATCGAAACTGCATCCTCTGTGAAGACGATTTCTTTAATTTAACCACATTTCAATGGACACAACATAAGTCTACAGTTATACTACGACTCCAGTATGCGTTTTATCTGAAAAAAAAAAAAAATTTTAAGATTAGTGATACTCTTTTAATTAAACAAAAATTTACTTTTAAAAAATTCTAAAAGCACATTCAGGCATTCGTTCTATAAAATGCTACACATGCAAACTGTCTTTCACTAATTCATGCTCAATACTACTCACTACTGATAACTTGATTTGAGTTGAGTGACATAAACCTAGGTTTTGCAGGAACTTTTGGAGCACTTTTTCTAGGCCTTGAGTTTAATTCTTCATTATTTAATTTTTGTATCTGTAACAATTATATTGGTAGTTTATCGGACTCCATTAGAAACATTTGTTAATTAAAAAATGTCGAACCTGTACATCAATGGCATTGAATTGCCATTTCCATGTGTGATTGTATAAAAATTGACGATGATCAAATCTGTTATCATCTGGACTGTATGATTCTGCGTGACAGGACGGAGTTAAAATCGTCATCTTATGGCGATTGATGGCGTAACAACGATAGAAATGCTTGACTTTATCTGCAACCTTAAAAACATATTTAAAGAAATAAATATAAGAACATAGTTTATAATAGTAATAAGAGGTATAATAGTTTACAATAGTAATATAAGAACATAGTTTATAATAGTAATAAGAGGTATAATAATTTATAATAGTAATATAAGAACATAGTTTATAATAGTAATAAGAGGTATCAAACTAACTTCTTTTGGTTTAATATTGTCCCACGTGTGGACGAGTTTACAGAACATAGAAAACGGTCCAGCACAATTCTGCTTTCTTAGTCGGCCAAAAATTCCCAATTCTACATAAGTCATTCCCATATCAACTTCATCGAGTTGCGCTAATTGGCCACCTTGAAGAGGCTCCAATTCAGCAGTGGGCTTAGCTTCCAAGATTTCCTCGAGTACCGGAATATTGTATTTTCTCCTAAGCGTAAAGACTTTTAGTTTAAAAATAAATTTTGCACTGCAATTATAAATTAAAAACAGTCACTAACCGGAAAAATTTGAGGAATCGCTTCAAGTCCGTTTTGGAGATACCACCGATCGGATTCACATCTGCACTGCTGCAATCGTACTTGGTAAAGTAACCACGCAAAGCTTCATCAACGTTACTACTTCCTAGAACCAACAAACCACCTGGTCTGCCTCTTACCCACAGCATCAATTGTGCAAACAGATAAGCAATAACCATGCGTATTCTTGCCTTTAAAAATATTAACAATCATAAGTTTAGTTGAATAAATTACAATCAAAAGATAAATTTTGTTTTGTTTACTTGTATGTTTTGAAGGGCCAAGTTTTCTCTTGGTGAGCCTCCGTTGACCTTAAACCTAGGCGTTAATTTAGTTACTTGCTGAAATATTCCCAAAATCGCAGTAATTGCTGTATCGATAATAATACTGTGATGATATGCGCCAATTTGGCTCGCGAGATCGGCTGCTCTTGACCTTGTTTCGGCTGAAGAATTTTCGGTAGCCATGTAGCACGTGACTAGCAGCGTGTTACACAGCTGCTTGGGATCGGTTGGCACGTAATCCGCATCACCCACGATTTTTCTTATATCCGTTAGAACTTGCATGTCTGCGCGTTTGATAAAAATATTATTAATTAATATTATTTTTACTTTTCAGATTAAAATACGAAAACGTACCTCCTTTTTTGATAGACTCGACAATCATGCAACACATGGAATAAACTAAACAAGCAGTGGAAGACGAGTCAACGCCGCCACTCAAAGGTAGAAAAAAGCCTCCTTGGCAGGACCGCCTAAAATTATTAACAGTAAAAAAATAAGATTAATTTTATTAAATTTTCATTAAATAAAGAGTCGAAAGTTTCTAAAATATAAACCAACGTACCGCAGGTAATCCCAGAGCCAGCAGGCAGGGGCCATCGAAATTTCCTCTTCCGGCGTGTGATACACTATTCTATTGCTTGACGATTCTGTTTCGTCTTTCTCTATCGATCTGTCTGGCACATTCGCGAGCAGGCTGTCGGCTGTCAAAGCAAAGTCCACTTTTACCCGAGGATATGGGTTTGCTCTAGCGGCCAGATGAGATCGCGATCGAATGCCATTCCGATAAGTCCTGAAAAAATCCTTATTTCAAATCTCAAATTTCTCGACTAATTATAAAAATAACTTAAGTGTTTAAAACATTTACCGGATATCCTCGAGATCAACAGTAGCCAAGACGACCTCAACCTCCTCCAAAGAAAATTGCTTACCGCGATTGAGAATTTGGCCGTTCAAAGTAATACTGGAGCCTCCGTTAAAATACGTTCTGGCACCATCGCAGCCACGGAGATTGCTGAACATGTAACAGCCTCCCGATTTGAAGGTCGCCGATTTTACCAAGTCTATTACTACGTAGGCTTTTCGGAGTTCGAAATACGAGCCACTACCTGAAGAAAAAACAATTTTTTTTTAAATTTTTAATTAATTAAAGGACGTGAATTTGAATATTAATGTATACCGTTTGATATTATCTCAACGCCGTCGAGACTCATTGGTATGTGATTACTGGACGGATTCCACAGCTCCTCGCAAATTTCGAATCCTATACACGTATCCCGCGTCGAGATGACTGCGTCGCCGAAAGGTACGACTGTCTGATTCGTGATGTGCGTGATCATTCTGGGTAAGAAATAATCCTCTACAGTTCTTTCCTGAAAAAAATTTTAGAATTTATTTAATTTAAGAAGCTTTAAAAATGCATTCTTTTATGCTTTTAAAGTATTGTACGCCTTTTAACGATAAATGTTCGCCGTAAAAAATTGCTCACGATTATTTACTTATTAATAATCAAACGAATTCATTGTATATATGGAATGCGACGAACAATTGTTTTGAAAAAATAACCTGTGAATTACGCTTAAAATCTGGCAGTTATAAAAATATATAGCTAAAAATTTTCAGTATTTCACAGATCTGCGCAATAAGTTTTGGTTATATGTGCTATATACATATATATACGTACGTCTTATATGTTACAGTCGAAAGTAAACTCATAGAAATTTTTCAAAAAAAAAAAGTTGTTAAGGTACACTGCTGACCCAATCTTAAACGTTTTTCAAAGTAAAATAATTATGAAGATTGTATGATATGATAACTTTTATTTCGTCAATTTATAATATCACATATTAATTAATTAGCTACTGCGCGCTTGAAGTGACTGTTTATAACCCTTTTTGAAGACTTTTTCCTGGCTGATAAAAACACTTACTTCGTCTTAAAATGTTATACACCATCTGGCAAACAATGATTAATAATTACCGGACAAAATTTTACGTCTCAAAGTGTACCGTAGAAAAGTAAAATAAAACTTCTATTAGCATAATAATAATTTTAAAAAACATCCACAAAAACCTGCAAAATGGAAAAATCGCATAATAACGAAAAGTCATCGAACTTAAAAAATTGTACAATATACTTAATGTTGGAGTAAAAGAATAAACGGAGGGAGCCGATCTCCGGGAAGAACAAGTTTTTTACCTTCGTCCAAGGTGAGAACCACCTGCTCTCCCGGTAATTGCCGTCCTCGCAGAGCTGCATTTTCGGTCTGATCAATAAAATCCTCCGATTTAGAAAAGCAACTCTGCAATTGTAAGTGACGTTTTTGTGCATAACCGGCATACCGACGTCGACGAGGATGTCCTCGCAGTCCGGCGCTGTCAGCAGCTCGGCCAACACCTCCCAGCAGTGCAGCAGCGTGTCCGACTCGTAGAAGTGATCTTCGCAACTGTAGCCACTGTCAAAACGAAATACAGTTAATTAAGTTATATTTCAAATTTTCAATTTTTATCATCACGAGCACGGACAATTGTCAATTATTAAAAGTCCGAATAAAATAGTTTTTACAGTAACATCGATAGAACGTATCCGTCAAAATTTATCTAACAATAAATATTGGAACAGTTTCTGGCATAGAATAGTATAAATAGTAGAATTTTCTATAACGTGTCCATTAAAATTTATTATTAGCAATCTTATTCCATATCACATTTCTTTAATAAGCACACTGAGAGAAATGTTTTAGTAAAAATTACAAGTCTTTTAGCAAAAATTACTGCACTGTTTGGGAAAGTTGTCACAGACTGACATTTCGAAAGAAATCACTAAATTTTTCAGCAAAATTTTCCAAAAGATTAGTAAATTTTGCCAAACAGTATTGTAATTTTTATTGTATTTATGGCAAATTTTTCTGAAAAGTTAAATATTAATTTCTCTCGAAATGTCAGTCTGTGACAACTTTCCCAAACAGTTCAGTAATTTTTACTAAAACATTTCTCTCAGTGCAGAAGTAAAAATATATAAGTCGTTCACTTTATACACTTTAAAGGGACAACTTGTAAATATCATTTCAAATTTATTTTTTCGAAAATAAGAGTATTACTTGATTCCTTGCAATAAAAAATAAAATCGAACTACTCGTAAGAAAAAAAAATCAATTTACCAAATCTCAAGTTCCGGTCCGCTTCTGTAGGTAGCCCCGGCTTCCTTGGCGGTCTGTATGCTCTGCAGAATCCGTCGGAAGTTCCCGTCGAAGTCCATGGCCCACTGGTTGAGGGTGCATACCGCGAGCGTCGCCGTCCGGCCCATTTTGCGGCAATCCTCGGTCAGCGGGCGGGCACACCTGCGGCAAAAAGCGCGGATCGCGTGTGATTCCAGCTGTCCGCCGTCCAACGGGAAGACCGAGCCCAGCGCTCGGCCGCTTCGCCTGATTGATCAATAACGCCTTGGCGCCCGGCTAGACCTGCATCTAAACGCGCTCTACGATTTCCAAGAAAGGTACGATTTTTTTCTCTCCAAGCGGCTCGCGCCTATCAGTGTAATGGAGGAAAATTGCTTACGGGGCGAGGGGGTTGGAAATTAGTTTTAAAAGGTGAATTTCCGATTAGATTAGATTGAAATGACTTCGGTGTATTTTTAGAACACAATTTAGCTTTTCTTTGCGATCTTTTTAAGCGGCTCGATTATCCGGACGGGATAATGGAAGAAAATTGTTCCTGAGTTTTCTCGAAGGAAGAGGGAGTTAAAATTTTTTTTATGAACTTAACTTTTTAAATAGATTACTTGAGCAATATTTTTAGAGTACGATTAAACTTTTTCTTTTAAATTTTCAAAGAACCCGAAATTATGTAGTAGAGAAGGAAATTTTATTGTTTGATGCTTTAAGAGATTGAGTATTATTACTAGAAGTCGTAGCTTTTAAACTGATCAATTGTTTGGCTTAAAATAAAATAAACAAGGCTAGAAATAAATCAATTTAATAAACTGGTTCTCTGAATTTTCTAAAATGAGTAACGACACTCTGCGCAAGCACTAATTTGCGAAACACGCTTTAAATCAACACCTACTTAGCGTCGTTTTAAAAAAGAAAACTGCTTCCGCGCCCCTTAGGATTTAATGATTTGTTTTATGAAGACTAAATATGTGGGGAGAAAACCATATTTTACATCGCTTCTGACAATACAATTTAAAACGATTGTAAAAATAGCCTGGTATTGATAAAAAAAAGTTCTATTTCCCATTCATTAACTTCTGGCGGCGGTTTCATCGTTTCCTGCAAATAACGATTCAAGCCAGTCGAAGATCAATACAGAGCCACACAAATTCCTGGAAACCAGGAAAATTAATGGCTCATAATACGGAAATACCCCTTCTGCATCGTAGTTCCGAAAAAACAACGAACTAGTTTATACATATCAATTCGAGCGGGAAAAATAAGTAAGCAATAATTAAACACTGCGGAGTATTCAACGAAAGTCGTTAATCTGATTGTGGCAATAGAGCTATAAAACACCAAGATTTTGATTTGATAAAATTTATAGCGTCTGCATAAAATCGAATTCAAAGTCTAAATTTTACCCGATTTGCGTGCTGCCAAAACATAACAGTACGTACTTTCTAGTAGTTGTTTCGCTATATAAATTGTCGCTCATACCTCTATGCATTTCGAAACCTATAATTTAATATTTAAATTCGCGCGAATATCTCGAACAAACTTTGGCCATTTCCCCCAAACAATCACGACCATTAACTATTTTTATTTTTATTTTTAAACACTCTCCCGGTGAATAGCTTCGAAATTTAAAAAAAAAAGGCCAACTTTCAGCTACGAAAATACGAGAGAATATATAGAACAAGCTCAGAAAATTAGTGTCCCCGTCTTCCCACGCTCGGAAAATCCCCCAATAAAAAAGAAGCTCGTAAAACGTCGTTCACTCTAAAAGAAAAACACTGTAATAATTCACCCATCAGAGGTATCGAATCATCTTTAAAAAAAAAAGAAAAAAAAGAAAACTAGAGGTGCGAAGCATATCGCTGGCAACAAACTTTTGCCGAAAGTCAAAGTGTTTAGCGCGAAAAATAACTGGCGCCGCTCCAATAACGCGGCCTACACGAGAGAGTCTCCTATCGCCAGTCGTTCTGGCCGGTCGCTAGTCCTGCTCGCGCTCTTGCACCTACGCGATTTAGAGGGCGATCACCGGTGATACCGCCGGCGGGGCGCTCCGGCAAACGTCGATATCCCGCGCGGCGATAAGGGGGTGGGCGGCGTGGAGTAGGAGGTAGGGAGCGGAGGCTTTCGGGCACGGCCGCGTCGCCAGGGAAGCGGCGGTGGCAGTCTTGGCCAGGCAGAGCGACGACGAGCTCCCGGGGACGCTCGACGCCCCGAGCGCTTTTTTTACACTCCTGGGGGACGTCCGCGCGCGACGCCGCGGCCTCCTTTTTTTAATCTCTCACGATGACCATCTACCAGCGGTTTGTGCGAAAATCTCTAAAAAAGATAATAAATCATTTCTAGTTAACGTGTGCCTATGTGTGTCTGCGTGCCTGCCCGTGTGTCCCGGTTGTCTCTCGAGCCGAGATAATCGGCCGCGAGCCCGGGACAGTTAATGCACCTTACACTCTCATAATTAGGATGAGTCTTTTTTCGGATCCCGCGGTTATAAGCGCGCAGTGCAGCGGTCCGCTCTTGTGCAGTTGCGGAGCGGGTGCAAAAAAGATTCATGCTATTTTTAAAGAAACGTCACTGTTCAAAAAAGAATTTTTGAAATTTTTTTTTTTTGTTTTTACATAAAAATAAATAAAAGTATGTAAGAAAAATAAAGAGAATGAGGTGAGACGTCGAGGGGAGCTTACGAAGGCGGCCCCGACGTCTTGCCGAGCTCGTGGTTGAAACCCCTTCTCAAGAAGCCGTTTGTTGTCAATGCAGCGATAACAATGTGGGATGATGCTACCAGCGAAGGTGCAGTCCGGACTGCTTGGCATGCTGACGCTGAGAAATGGAGTACGTCGTGAGCGGCAAAGTGAAAGACCTGCAAGCTGCCTTATTTCCGGTACAACCGATTCCTGGTAAACTTGATTCATTAAGAAGCGTAACGAGTGCGCGATCTCGGCCATCTTCATTACTCCATTGCATCTCGCTCTACCCTCACGTGTATGCGCCCCGCGGCTTTGAACGCTAATCCGCTGGTTTTACGAGACAAGCGCGCCGCGCGGGAAGCATCTTTTCTACGGCTCTCGCGGCTCTCGCGCGTACAGCGAGCTAATCCTTCGATCGCGCCAATAAATCCGATCGCCGGCGAAGAGTAACGATCTCGCCCGTCGGCGATTCCCTATACTCTAGCCGGTGTTGTCCGTATATACACGTGTACACCTCCTCGGCTGAAGCAGCGCTAAAACACTCCGCTTTCATCCAATCATCCGGTCGAGTGACTCGCGAAAAATGAGCGCGATAAATAACGTCGCGCGTCGCCCACCTGCCCCGGAAGAGATTAACGGACGCGCGTGCATCGTCTCGCCCACGAGAGCGGAGTATAAGGTACGAGGAGGAAAAAAAATTTGGGGGAGGTGAAAGAGCTTTTGTTCGCACGTATTAATAGTCGCGATATAAATATGAATCAAGTGCATCGTTTTCGCTGGGCCGGCCCGAAAATTCAAGACGGCGAAAAGCGCGATCCGGAACGTAAACAGCGACTGAAATAGCATCGGCGTACCTGTGCGCGCGCGTCCGCGGGATTAACCTAAAGCGCGCGCTGCTTGCTGCTAGCGGCTTGTTAAGCGTCTGTTTTGATTAAACGACGACGTCGTACAATGACTCTTTCTTTTTTTTTTTCTTCATTGGCGAGGGCCGCGGGGAGGGAGATCAGCGCGCTTGACCGCCAAAAATACGAGCTTCGGCAAATCAAACGGCACTTCGTGAGAGCAGCGCGTCGTCATTATTTTTAGCGCTATATTAATATTTGCGCGTGGCCTCTTTCTCTATCTCTCTTTCTTTCTCTCTTTTATGAATAATAAAGATCTATTCTATTCTATTCTGCTCTTTTTGTGTCTCTCTCGACGAGCGAGAGAGTAGTTCCTGCGTCGGGCTGTAGGTGTATAGAAATGCAAAACAAAAGGTGCGTGTGGGTATTTTAGGTAATACGATAACGAGCCAATGTCTGCAGTCGCGTTTTGGTATCGAGAGGAAGGACCTAGATTCGGTCCTGTCCTTGACCTCGGGATTCGTCAGGTGTCGCGAGAGCAAGGAGACCTTTCAGTCACTGCTTGTCGACTCCAACCTCATTGGCTTGGACGCCGTATCGCAGGAGACACGATGGCCTACCGAATGTCAGGTAATAATCACGATATTCCCCTTTTATCGTTAACTTGTGCATGTCGATCGAACTCACCGTTCGTCAAGTCGGCCAATTACTTTGAGGGACATTTTTAATGGCGTCTCGTTGTTTCGTCGAATGATTTTAATAATAATTTTTTAAAGATACAAAAAGATAAAATCTTTACTGATTTATCGAAAGTAGAATTTTCTTTTTAATTTTTAATTCAAAGTTAGCGACAAGACAATCGACAAGAATAATGCAAGAGTGGTACCACTAATATTGATTAAACGATTAATTAATTTTTCTGTTGTATACTTGACGCGTTATTTATTTTATAAGTGTGAAATATTAAGTGGGACGCTGAGATAGTGACGTAAAAGTGATGCATTTTAATTAATTTCTAGGTTCTACCAGAAAGAGTGCGACACTTGGAATACAGCCCGTCGGAACCAGAGCCTTTTTACGTTCCCACGGGAAAAGAGCCAAAACCAAAACCAATCGGGGACGAATCCGGAACAATTTTATTTCGTTACTGCCCGGCCAGTGCCACGAACTACGTAAATAAAAAAAAAAAATAATAAATATCGTCTATTCTCAAGAACAACAGACTTATTTTTAAAGTTTACTGTTTATTAAACAAACATTTTATACGAATTTCCCAACTATTGCTAAATGATGCTATCACTCCTCGATGGTATTCAATTTTACAAAAATACGATCAATTATTCATTCACAATTTTTTTAATTATAGTAATTACTAGTCTTCAAATTGTACTTTTATTTTGAAATGAATAAATTAACATTTTTTATGTAATTTAAGAAAATAAAGTTACGTAAGATCATATTTCATAACTCCCCAAGTCGAGAAAAGAAGCTTAAAATGTTTGACGCCAAAAGAGACCACTGTAAAACGCTTTAAAAAAAAAGCTGCATGCTTATCTCTGAAAAAGTTTTAAAAGTTTGCACGTAAAAAAGGAAAGAAAAAATAAATGATATCGTACGCTTGCAGTTCAGCAGATCATGTGTAGGCGGTAGCACAGTGTTGAGCCCCGACGCGATCGAAGAAACTGCGGATTGCGTGACACGATCAAGTGGCACGGACCTGTGCTTCGAATCTAGATTCGAGTCGGGGAATCTGGGCAAAGTCATTAAAATCACCGACACTTATTATCAGCTGCACCTGCGCAAGGATCTCTACACCCAGCGTCACATGCAATGGTACTACTTCAGGATATCAAACACCAGAAGTGGAACGATGTACAGGTAACGTTGCTAGCGTCGCTCAAATTTTTCGAATTGCACTGATAAAAGGTATGCGTCGTGGAGAAATGAGTTAATGCAGCGAGTCTGACGCGTTTCGTATTATCCTTTTATGAATAACACTCCTTTTTTTACAAGGATGCACCCTTGCAGTAACTATTTTTTCAAAAGCCTGCTTTGCCCTTTTATTTATACATTCACTGCGAAATAAATCAATTTTTTCTACACAAACTGTTTGTAAATCATAATTAAAATTGAATAAGTCTACTTTAATTTAATTAATTTAAAAAGAAGTTAATTTAAATTTTTTTTTTTTATTAGAATTCAATTTTTGTTAATTTTATGTATATGTTTTATACAGGTTATCAATCGTGAATATGTGCAAAGAGGACAGTCTGTACAATGAAGGACTGAGGCCGCTGCTTTATTCCACTAAAGATGCAAATTTAAAATCGATCGGATGGAGAAGATGTGGCGAAAACATTTGTTATTACAAAAATGATTCTTCGTGAGTATAAAAAGAAATTCATTCCATTTTTATGATGAATTGCCGTTAATCACGATTTTTGATTAATTATTTTGTCGACAGGGATGAGGAGAAGGAGAAGCACACATTGACGTTCAACATTAATTTTCCGCATGACCATGACATCGTTTACTTGGCCCATTGCTATCCCTACACTTACTCTGACTTACAGGTATGCCTAAAATTAAACAATCAGAATACTTCTACTTAGAATAAAAAGATATTTTCGATAAAATATCTCAAAGAAAAAGTAAACATTTTTTTTTACATACGCACAAAAAAAAATATTTTTATTATAATACAATTGTATACAAGTAAGCTTATTTAACTTGCTTAAAATTACTTTAAACAATTTATACATAAATAATTCTTAAATAATGAAATGCTACCAAAAATTGCTACAAGAAATTCCCCTAGCCTTACTAAAATCCAATTTTTCAGGAATACCTATCGAAAATAGCCAACGATCCGGTGAAAACGCGCTTCACGAAGTTGCGCCTGCTTTGTCGGAGCCTGGCCGGGAACGGGGTGTACTATCTGACGATCACCGCGCCGACGAGCAACGACGAGGCGCGACGGAAAAAGGGCGTCGTCATCACGTCCCGCGTGCACCCAGGCGAGACTCCCTCCAGCTGGATCATGAAGGGCATCATCGACTTTCTCACCGGCGAGTCCAATCAAGCGCGGGTGAGCTTCCGACCGAGTGCCACATTCGTCCGGCGCTTTTGGAGCTTTTTACGCGCGCCCGGAATTGCCACACGGCGAGCTTTCGCGGGCAATTTTAAAATTACTCTTTTAATAACGAATAAAAGGGGGAGAACGATCTGGGCGGCCGTCCAGCTCTTGGGAAATTGGCTTTTAAAATATACACGAAAAATTTGTCAAAGGTCGGCGCGCAGAAGGTGTTCCTTGTCTTTTGATTAATTAAATATGCGCGCTGTGATGAATTGGCGGTTGAACAATTAAGACTCTTGAAACCGGTTCAAGTATTTTTCCAAAATCGCATTATTTCGATCGAGACACTCGCCAGAACTATTCTTATACATCAATCATAATTACATTGCTCGGACGTTTAAACCAAATTTTCATAACTATACATGATCAAAACAGTCAGATTAATTTGAATGCAAAAATATCCTCGACGTCAGCAGTAAATAAAAATAAATTAGTAACTAACTCCTAGATAAGAGCGGGGCACTTATCTCTTGTAAAAACCCTTAAAATTTACTACGAAGTACTAAATTCTGGGGGTGATTTAGGAGCTGCGCGAGCGGTTCATCTTCAAGCTGGTGCCGATGCTGAACCCCGACGGCGTGATCGTAGGCAACAATCGGTGCTCGCTATCGGGCAAGGATCTGAACCGGCAGTATAGGACGGTCATGAGGGAGAGCTACCCGTCGGTATGGCACACGAAGCTCATGATCCGCCGGCTGATGGAGGAGTGCGGCATCGCGATGTACTGCGACCTGCACGCCCACTCGCGCAAGCACAACATCTTTATTTACGGCTGCGAGAGCAAACGCGCAGGCTGCCCCGGTAGACTCGCCGAGCAGGTCTTCCCCCTCATGCTTCACAAGAACGCCGCGGACAAGGTGGGTTGTGACTTACTTGTCAATTTTTTTTAAGAGTATTTAGATGGAGATTTGCAGCTCCTTTGTAAAAGAGCCTATGGGAACATTTTAAGCCCTTCGTGTCTTTTTGCGTTAAAAATAACTTCGATTAATGAAAAACGATAATTAATATACACTGAGAGAAACATTTGATAATTTTAAGTAAATATTTACTTCAATAGTACTTGTTAAATATTTCTTTGAATCAAGTAATTACTTTTTTTAAACTACTTTTAAACTTTTTTTAAATTTATCTAGAAACAAATAAATTCATTTAGTTGATAGAAATATTTAGTTGATTCAAAGAAATATTTAACAAGTAATATTGAAGTAAATATTTATTTAAAATTACCAAATTTGTCTCTCAGTGTATGAATTCGTGCTCTTAAAATAAGCTTATTTTTGTAATTAAAAATAATTGTCATTTTGAGACATCATAGAATTAATCTACAATGATTAGTTAGGACAATTGAAAAATATGGTGACTCAAAAGAACTTTCCATTTTTTATTACATAAATAAGAAACACTTTTTAAAAAGTATTAAAGTTTGTAATATTTTATTAATAAATTATTCATTATGAAATATTTTAGAATATAACATTTTAAAGTTATTTCAATTTTTTAACTCTTATTTAAACGTTTTAATTATTTAACGTTTGCTAATTCAAAAATATTTCACAATATTTTTAATGATAAATTCTTTGATATTTTTAAATGATTTGTTAAATTTTTAGTTTTCGTTCGAGAACTGTAAGTTTCATATAGAAAAGGGTAAGGAAGGAACTGGTAGAGTAGTGGTTTGGCTAATGGGGATCCAGAACAGTTACACGATGGAAGCTTCCCTGGGTGGTTCGAAATTAGGTTCCAGATCGGGCACGCACTTTTCGACCCAAGATTACGAGCAAATTGGCAAAGCGTTTTGCGAAACTTTATTGGACTTCTCCGACAATGATCCTATCAAAGTAGGTTTCACCTTTTTTCCATCTGACATTACCTGATCCAAACAACAAAGTCAATAAATTTTTATTCGATTTAAAGGAAAGACTGCGAACAAAAATTATCTTGAGGCTGGCTAAGGAAGGCTCTAGTGCTGATGAACCGACCAATATTGATCTCACCGACTATTCTAGGTAGATAAATTTTAATGGAAGGATTTTATGATTGTGTTTTTACTTTTTATTACACTCGTCTAAATTCACAGTGACGAAGGGGATACGTCGGACAGCTCCTCTGAAGATGAAAAGAACGCCGATCAAATGCAGAGGCGTTTGAACTCTTGCGCCGAGGATACTCGCTACTTATGCGTGCCGCCGCCGTCACCTATGCTCCTGAAGCCCGCCACAGCTGAACCGTTCCAAAAACCCAAAAAGCCTAAAAGCAGTCCTACGAGAGCAGTCCTGGCCCGCAGAAAAGTAACTAATTTATATTAAATATAATATTTTTCATTTATACTAACGTGATGGATTTATAAAAACATAATCTTAAACGGGCTTAGAATCCAGGAAAATTGACCTAAATTTTATCGAAATACATATTGGATTGTTGGACACCGTGAGAAGCTACATAAAAAATACAAAGATTTTTCTTAAAAAATTACAGAACTTTTGGTTATAAAACAATGATTTCGTTCTTTCCACAATGCAAGGTACGGAATCGAAAGGCCATGGAACTTCCGACGACGGACCCCGGCAGCGATCTGTACGACTCGGCCGACGATGTACATCTGCGTTCCGAGAGGAAGGTCAAGAGCTCCGACGAGGACGCTCGATACCGCGAGAAGGAGAATTGCGAGAAAAAGAAGTCTGACTTAGATTTACCGATGATCGTGAGACCCCGCAGTCTTTCACTTGGCGAGGAGATTTCCGAGGACCTGGACAGGAAGACCAAACGGCGATTGCGTCGTCGTCGACTTCCAGGGTCTGTATATCCCAAAAGAACACTCTCGATTTTGGAAAAATATAATTTCGTCAAATTTTTCTTACACATTGTGCAGGCCTTTAAGGAACTTGTCTCCTGTCATTCAAAAAAGCCAAGATATGCAAATGAAGCTACTGTCACTGAGAAGGCAGATATGGACAGGCATAGGAAATTACGATGGAAGGACTGAGGAGAACCTTGAACTTTCTCTCACAAATAATTATCCTTTGAGCTGGGGAATGTCTAGAATGGCTTTTGAATATCAGACTGATAATGAAGCCCTTTTGAGGTAAGGTTTTGCTAAAATTATAATACATTATTTTTATTAATGTACCAAATTGTGTTCTAGGAAATTAGAAGAGCTGAACTATAATAAAAGTGATACAAAGAAACCTAAAAAGAAGACTCGCAAGAAGTCCACTAAAGTCATTGAGGTGCCACCTGTGATAACTGTGTTAGACGATGAAAACAGGCAGACTGTAAAAAAAAAGAAAACAAAAGTTAAGCGACCAAGAGCAGTTAAGTCTACACTGGAGCCTTTGGATAATAATACAATAGTGCTTACCCCGGATGGATTAGATTCCTTAAAGCTGTATGGTACTGCCAAACTTCCCAAGGTGCCGTCAAAGCAAAAGTTAGAATCCAAAAAGAAACTGAACAAAGCAGTTCTAGCGGCTACCATAACTACTTCAAAAATGAAACCAAAGCCACCCATTGATTCGGTAGATGACAGTTCTAGTTCAGAAAATTCTCCAAGAGTCATGCGCAAGAGTATCAAGAAGAAGAGCAGTTCAACAACTGGTACAGCAAAAAAACGCACGCAGAGTGCAGTGCCTCCAAAGAAAGATCCAAAGTGAAAAGTGCCCGATCAAACAACTGCCATGACATTGATATTCCGCACTGCCAGATATACTCTACGTTTTACACTAATCGTGCCACTTTTAATAAAAAAAAAAAGTAGACGAGAAATATACTCATATCGTTATCTTATCGAATGTTGTCGAAAATCATAAAATATGCAGGTTCAACTTGCGATTCCCGTGCCCGGGGGCCGTTCGCATAACCTCACTTAATGATTAAGCGTTGTTTTGAAATATGTTTGTATGTAGAATTTTCTATGCTCTGTAATTGAATAATGTTGATTTTTATGCAATGTTAATTCTAACTTGTTCTGCCCGGCGGAACTTTACGTAATACGCAAAAATAAATGAAGGTTAAAGAATACCGCATTCTCTATTTACTTTGACAAAACACCAAACTCCTGCTCGCTGCCAGTCTTGCACTATACACCTCGGTCTCACGATGATTCTCCGCTTCTGACGTGGGTGTCCATCTATTTAATTTTCTATTTTTTTTTTTAATTTAAGACAAGAATATTTCTTAATAAAAAATAACACTACAAGGCTACCGGAAAAATCAAATCAACTTGTAGAGTTCTCCGGCTTATTGATTTCTGCGACCTCTACAGCCGATGTACGGTACTAGAAACTAACATGGCCGCTTTAAGCGCGAAATTTAATTTTATTATTTTCACAATCTCGCAGTAAACTACTTAATATCTATACAATTATCGAACAATTATAAATCATTCTTCAAATTCATTGTTTGTAATTGTAAGAAGTATTTTTACTTTTAAATACTGATGAATTTCTACTTATAATACATTGACTTACAATTCCTTTTTTATTAAAATGAGAATAATTATAATAAAAGAATAGATAGTAATAATAAAAAAATCTAGTTAATTTAAAGGAAAAGCTTATAAAAAAAAGCTCGATTGCACTGGAAAAATATTTTCGAACTCGTGGATTCCAAATATCGATGACGTTATTTTTCGAACTTTTCTTGAACAACGTGATATGCGCGAACTGTCAGTGTCACCGAGCGCTGACCTGGATATCCGCCCATTGTAAGCGTAATTCAGTGTTTTCTCATAAACTGAAAACTTTGTAAAATAAGACATCGTGCGAATATATAACCTCGAACTTTGCGATGAAAAATACCTACACATTTTTTTTGCAATAGTTTGAAAATTTATCTTGTTTTACTAACGAAATTGACCGATAATTTAATGCAATTTGATGTTTTTTAAAGTACCTAAGTATTCAGTTATTTGATAACAGTTTTTCTAATAAGTTATTGATTATTGCGTCAGCGTCTAAAATAGAGCTTAAACCATATAATTGAAATTCATTGTTTTCTGCAGAACTGCACTCATTCGATTTTATGTTCATCCATTTTAAAAAAAATCAATCCACTACGCAAACAGATTTAGAAATGTATAAGGGACTATCTACATATTTTAAAATTCATGATATTGCAAGGATTTAGAGTTTTTAGTGAAAACAAATAATTCAGAATACCAGTTTTTAGACACGTGATAAATATTTAATATAAAATTACAATAGTCATTGCAGTTATACTAATAAAATGTTTGAGGAAAGTTGAATAAAAGTGTTAAATTAATAAGTGTATCATTTAACATTTTAAATACGAAATTAAAAATTAATTAATTCTTAAATTTGTTGCTTCAAGCAATACAAAACGAAATCAAATCGTTACTGTATTGCATATTTAAGGGAAAATTACTTTCGCGAATATTTTTGCATTATCAAACAACAGTCACCCACGTATTTATTTCAAAGACTATGTAAGTTTTAAATTTACATTTAACTTTCTTTTTTAATTTTCAAATAAATAAACCGATCTGTTTGTGTTCTAATAACTCGATGAGACGAAAAATTTCTTGCAAATAAAACTATTCCTGGAAAGTACGCGTTAATTATGCAAATTTTCGTACTACATTTGCTAGCGAAACTTTCTCAGCGATTATGAAATTGAGATCTGTAATACCAGCTCGCTGCCGCGACAATTTTCTCTCAAAAATAGCAATTTGCTTTAACAGTTTAGTTTCATTACGTCAAATCACGTCACTCGTAATACATCCACAACTTTCTCGATCTACATAATAAATATTTCGCCTCTCGACGTTAAAAAAAACATAAACTTGCATCAAAACCTTTAATTCGCATTGCTCTCAATCCATATATTTTAACACGCTAATCGGAATTCGTCCGCACATACAAACAAAAATAAACAAAAATAAGTAAAAAAGTAAATTAAATAAAAAAAATATCTATGCAGATCGAAATACAATCAAATCGAAGCTTCATAGTGAAATATGAATCATCAGGTTTCCCGAAAACAATTCAATTTCCGACGTGGATCGAGCCCTTTGGCGCTTTAGCGGAGCTTCCGAAGCTTATCGGCGTGTGCGTCATGAGAACAGCATACGCGCGGGGCCACGGATAAGTATACTCGAGTGCGAGTTGGTGCGCCGGCGCAAGTGCCACGACGAACGCGCCTCGCGGCTCCTGGCCGCCTGATACCGCCGCAGTCCCGTATGCAGAGGGAGTCGCGACGGAGATTAGGATTAGATGTCGCCGCGGCCTCCGCACTCCTCCTCCCGCCGGGAAAGCCGCAGCTTTCACTTTTACTCCAAGGGCGTACGATGCAGGGGGCGCCGCGGTGGCCGTACGTACCCGGCACTTTTCTACTTGTCGGCGCACACTTTTTTTCCTCTTATGCAGATATGATCGCGATTTTAATTTTTTTCTGCTAGTTAGAGGAAGCGTTGAATTGCTTGTGTCTCTTTTTAATCGATGGCAAGGGTGGTTAAAACATTTGTCGAAAATATATTTTTTTTTTTTCAATAAATTGTTGAATTTTTTGTATCTTTGTATAATTTTTTGATAGGCTGTCCAATGGGTTAGTAGTAATAAATGTTATTATGTTAACATTTTTTATTATTTAATACAGAACGCTGTTATTATTAAATGTGTAATTGATGGGTAAATGGATAAACACACAAAATTTATACTCGTATAGATTATCGTAATGATATTTTTCTGGAATTGTTGAATTTGTTGAATATAAAATTTTCTTATTATATATTTCTAATTTGTTTTGAAGATGAACCTAATTTTTTTATAACTCGAGGAAAAAAAATTGTTCCCTAAGAAATTGATCGCACATTTTATTACGAAGAAAAAAGACATTATTTGGTAATTATAGTCACTTTTTAAAAAATATATATGCTTAGATTTTTTTAGATCTAAGTTTCAAAGAGAAGCTTTTTTTAATTTTAATGAATATGGAATTGTTACACGTGTGAATAATTAATTTTATAAATATTTAATATCTAATAAATAATTAATATTTACCAATAACTTATTTATTTGAAATTTCGATATCTACTCTTTTTTAGAAAGTGAACAAATGTATTTTCTTGCTGTAGAAGGTTGGTAATTGTTAATTTCTACAAGAAAATGAGTTTCCTCTGTTGGAGTTCTTCAGAGACGGTTTGACACGGCGGAGTTAAGTTTCCTACGTTTCATGACATCTGAAACTTAAGATATGACATTACAAGTTCTAACGAAATTTTTTGTTTTAAGTTGAAGGTAACATCAATTAGATCATCGTATAGGTTGTACCTATAAATAGGAAATACAAAATTGCTTTTAATATACAAAAACCGCTAAAAGCTTTTTGAGAGTTAACAAAAAAAAGTTTGTTAAAATACAGTTAAAAGAGTATTTCGCAATTACAAGCCATATACGAATATATGTATAATGTAAGTTTAATTTATTATGCGCTCAGAATATGTATTTACAATTTCAGTTGAAATAGAATCTTTTTAATCGATCCAATCGAGATTAAAACCACATTCCATGAATTTATCGAGTTAGTATTATCTATTGCACTATCCGGTCAAGATTAGAATTTTATTGCAACGACTTTTGAAATGATATAATACTGGATCAGCACTTAATTGAGTAGAATCCATCGATTGATAATCAGGAGAAATCAATAAAATGAATCACTTTCCAGATATTACTGGCTTTAATCATTTTATCATTAGATTTTTTCAAAGCCCTTTTATTTAAGACAAAACCCCCGATTCGCATAGACATTAGTTTAGAACTACTCTTCAGACTTCCTGCACTTCGTTGCAAACAGGCAAAATAAATTTCTCATCATCATGAAAGGTGACTATTACCACTTATGTTCTTTAATATCATATCTATCTATTTTCACTTTTCATTATTTCATTAATTAAAATCCGAGCATAACATGAATAATATACTTTAAGTACTTTTTAGCGATGAATTAATTGCAAATTCAACATAGAGTTTGAATAACAATTTTGAATTCGTCTAAGCGACTTTTGTCTATATATCCTCTAATAAACAATTGGATTTACAGTGCTAATAGCTGTTGCTCTATGCGGCTTAGCCGTTGTCTACGCAGCCTCTGGAGCGCAACCCGAGATGCCAGGAGATTTTACATTCGCCGTACCTAAATGTTCACCAAACAACGGCGAATTCGTAGAACTCATTCCCAACCCCGACAATTGCACGACTTACTTCGCCTGCAACTACGGTCACGCTATTGAGATGCGTTGCGTACCAGGACTGCACTTCAATGCCAAACTGAAGGTTTGCGATTCCCCGGCAAATGCATGCTGCGATCCTGTTTATGATCCAGAAAACAAATGCAAGGAATCAGCTAAAAATTAGCGGTTGTATAAATATAAATAAAAAGTTACTTTACATTTAAATAAAGATTCTAATTTACCCAAATTTTTGCGATACTTATACCCGTCCTTTCCTTATACTTTTAATAACTGAAGCACGCAAACTTTGCAAGCAATTAAAAATAGTTTTTACATTAACATAGTCATTATCGTTTATATCAATATTAATATTAAAAATAAATTCAGCTAAAAAAGGTCCTTAAGACGGCTCACTCGTTGCAAAAAGTTTTCTGCGGGTGGCAGTTACGCAAGCACTATTAACGTCGTGGTAATTATTGGCACGTGCAGATTTAGCGGAAGAAATTCTTCGCGTTTGAAGCGCACATTCTTCCTTATCGTCCTTTAGAGAAAAGTTTACAACGTTATCCTCCACTAATGTCAGTCTTGCACGCTTACACATTACTGTCTAACATTTTCATAGTTTCATAAAAAATACTGCTATCTGCATACTACATAGATTTCTTTAATTACGTAAGGTGTTTCAAAAATAGAAAACAAAATTACTTATCAAAGTTACTCTGATAATTTATTTGGAAAATGATTAGCTACCATGCAGGTGTGAAAGAAGGAGAGAGACAGAGAGAGACTGCTATATTCCGGGAAAACACCGACCGATAGAAACAATAATTAAACATGAATTATTAACGATAATTGAACTATTTTTTAAGCTCCAGTATATTTTCAAAACCATCTATACATATGTATTAATATCTATATAAATTTATCGTCAAATGTACTATAGTCCACCTAAATAGCCATTGGAACGAGGAAAAATGAAAATTTCTAAAAATCACGCCACTCAAGTAAACAATCACTCTACTACACCTCTACTTTATTTACATCGAGTGCTTTTCCACAAGCACATTACCAGACTACTTAAAGCTCCGTCGTAAAAAAAAAATAATCGAAATAAGTTTCCCCCATAAACCATCCCTACAACCCCGATGAAGGAATCGTTAAAGCAGCGCTGCCGGGTGATCCGTCCCCCCGAGAAAAAAAGTGCCGACGAAACACGAATATCCACTCAGCATGCAACTGGCAAGTGTTAGAGGAAGCCGCGCGGCGCGGCTTGACGAGGGCCGGCCCGGCGCGCCTTTTCCAATAATAGCCCCCGCATGCGGCGGCATGGGGGTTGGCCCGCCAACTCCGTTCGTGCTTCCCTGGTAGGCGAAGCTGCCGGGCGGTGAGCTTGCGAGGCGCGCCGCCCGACCGCGAGCTTTCGGCAAGCTCCGCTGCGGGCTTTTCACCCTGGTGCCGAGTCGCGCGGCTCGCGCACGGTGCGCCGACGCCACTTTCACTTTTGAATGGAGCCGCGAGCTTTTCCACGAGGGAGGGAAAGCTGCCAGGGCCGGGAGGCTTGCGCGACGCAGCAGACGCTTGAGCTTGCGGGGTGTGCGTAGAGAGAACTTGCGGGAGGATGTAGATTTATTTTTTTGAGCGACTTTTTGTCTCCTGAGATTATTATAGTTTGTTGAATTTTTTATTGTATTTTTTTTTGTATATATATTCGATTGAAGATTTTTAGTGTAAAATGGAGCTTTTACTTTTCTTAGTAAAAGAATTTTTTTCTTTTAATCTGATCAAATATAGAATCTGAATTACTATTGAATTTTTTCATAATTTTTATGATACGTTTTATTTTCTAAATTCATTGATAAATTATTGATTTTGTAGAGCTATATATTATTCTATTATAGTGAAAATAATTTTATTCCACTCCCTATCCAAAAAACCACTTTTCGACCCTGAAAATCGGGGCAAAAATAGCATATTTTTCCCGAAAATAACGTTTGCG
>JAWWEN010000020.1:14980909-14994805 GCA_035582955.1 Sycophila texana | reverse complement strand
AACACGGGGCGAAAGCAGATTTTTCCTTGGGTGAATACTGCCCTCACGAGTAGATTTTTCCCTCGGGTGATTACTGCTCGAGCGAAGCGAGTGAAACTACCCTCGTGAAAAATCTGCTCGATCGGGCAGTAAATTAACTCGCGGGAAAAATCTGCACTTTTCGCCCCTTGTTACATAATGTACTATTTTACTAAAATATTTCATTAGTATTCAATTAAAAACTTGGTCATAGATTTTTTTTACTTTACTATATTCATAAAAAAATCTAATAAAATCATTGAAATTTACTGAAACTTTAGATTCAAAAAGAATGTTATATATTTATATCTAGGTTTTACACGCTTTGGATGTGCTTGTGCTGAATAAGATATTACTTTTATTTACATTATGAATGCGTAAACAAGCAGTGATCGAACAGGTCAATAAATCTACGTAGATACGTAATCAAGCACCACTATCGATGTTTTTCATAAATACATTTTCAAAGCCTGCATATATGTGCATAAAAAATATTCCTGAATTGCGATAAATAGTGCAAATGGAAATTAACATTGTCCCCATACGCTCTCAATGAATTCGGGACATTCATAACAAAAATATTTTAATTAGCTGCTATGAGCAAATTTTTGAAACATTGAATTTGGTAAAAAATTAATGTTATTAATTAATTAAAAAAACAGAATATTTAAATAAATCTTGTTTTACAAACGTACTGGATTCAATTGCACTGTTAACAGATGGAAGATAAGATATCTATCTGTAACTAGAGCAGACTTGTATAAATTATTCTAATTTGTTCATTAGCAATTACTTTTTGTAAATTTTTTCTGTAAATGCCTACTGACTAAATATGCTAAGCGGAAATGATAGAAGAAATCAAATAACCTTAAACTTTGTTTGTGTAAATTCTGGTGTTGGCTCACGTCAAAATCTACATACAAATCTAACGTATTTTGATGCGAAACTGAAGATTGCGTAAATCGTGCTATCGAATTAAAATTTCGTTATCAGCTTTATTAAAATTTATAATAGAACGAAAATTCTTCGGTCGTTAATGTGCATATGGATTAATTAATTCATATTGTCATCTGGAATTAGGGGGATATAATTAGCTTATTTTACTATTATATGGAGATATGTTATACATTAAAAATTAAAGAAAGATAAATATAAAAAGATTATTGTTAAATTATTATGTAATTAATTGAAAGTTGTATTACTGTCCAGATTTAATCTCAACTAATTAAATCATCATATGAAACATCAAAGTAAGTAGTGACATCACCGCTGAAATAAAATCGACGTCACGAAATGCACCTTGCAATCACCAACGTCATCGCAAGAATCACTTACTTAATTCCAAGCCTCCGAAAAAATTGGCAAAAATCTGTTCTCCCCAATAGAGAAAAGTCGTTAAAAAATCGAGCAGGCTAGGCATTTCGATGATGGCAATGCGGAAACCGGAAAAAGAAAGAGCTCGTCGCCGGATAGTCGCAGTCCGCATCGGGTGCAAGTGCGGCGGATGGCGGCGGCCGAGGGTCGAGCGCGCGGCACAGCCACACGTCGCCGTGGGAATGGCCGAGTCGAACGTCGAACGTAACACGCGCGCTTACGTCTTATTCCATTGTTTGCTAATGCGAGAGCTGCGGATCATCGCAAATTCACGTGTCGATGACTCGTCGGACCCTTCTGCCCGCCGTCGCTTCTTCTCTTCCCCTCGGTTTCAGACAGGTGTCTTTCATGGACTGTTTATGTTTTCATGGAGAAATTGCGATCTTTTTAAGGGGTTGCCGTTGAGGCGATGGATTTTTTCTCAGCGCGCGAATGAAATGGACAATTTTTTTCCTGGGAAGTATATAATAAATGAAGATGGAACGTTGATGGTTGTTTCGTCTATGGTTGTTGATTTGATGGAAGATGATATTTTCTTATGTTTTTGTATATATAAGATATTGAGTTTAAAGTACTTAGATATGAAAATAGAGAAATTTTCTTGTCGTTAGAAATTATCATTATTTTTATCATACAAATACTCTGAATTGGGCTGATACTACGATTAATATAAGTAAGTTATGAATATTATTAAATTTTTTTATTTTAATGGAGATGTTAATGCTTTACTAAAATAATTGTATATTCATGAACTGAAAAACCATGAAGTCAATTACAGTACTTATATGATAAATTTATGTTAATTTTTATAGTCATTAGTCCTATTCAGGGTTAATTCTACGTCATTAGATCGAATTCGCTTATATAATATTTTGTTTTTCCAATTTCGGATTAACTATTGCAATTAAAAATATAATTCATCTAAAAATATCAGATTTTTTCGATTTTAATAAAGATTGGAACACTCAATAAAATAATAAAATACTTTTCAGCGTATTTTGACGAATGTCTGTGAAAGCATTCCCTGTAAAAATGAATGTAGATTAGCGGAAAAATTACGCGAAAAAACGTTATCGTGAGATGGCCATTATGATCCTGTACATTTTTATAAACAAAATAAACCAGTACGTAGTTTTCTCTGCTTCTTGAAAATTTTATTTGAACAGCATTGTAATTTGTTATGAGGAAAAGTTTCTTTTGTTTTAAAGCTCCGCGTTTTTGCGTTTTCCATATAAAATTACCATCTTCCGAACAGCCGTCTAAAATTCAAGCAACAATTGAATCGTCCCAAAATTACACTTTTCTACGTAACTTTCACGGTGACAAAGTAATTTTTACGGTAAACTTCGCCGAAAAATTTGCAAAAAAATCCCCCAAGTGCAGAAAGCTTGGCACTGTTAGTCGCACCCCCTTAAAACCCGGCAAATGCAAGCTCACGTCAACAATCGGATCGAATACGTGACTTTTCGGCGATCTGTGCGCGCTCGCGCTCCAAATGTGCCGAGTAAGAATCGGCCGCTCGTCACCCATTAGAATCGCTAATGGGTAAAAGCGCGGCCGGGGTCCGAGACCGGCGAGTGGGGGTCCGCTCGAGCGGCGGTTATAAAAGGCCCGGCGGTCGGCGGATCAGGTAGTTGGGTGGTGTTTCGACAGCAGCGACTCCGGCAACCCTTTTCTCGCATTGTGCCCCTAGAGTAAGTGCGCGCCAGTCCCGGGAACAGTGATAACACGCAGTGACTCCATGGACTATCTCCACAGTGATTCGCGACGATTGTGACTCGACGATTTTCCTTTGTCCGGCTCGAGCATCGAACTTGTGCTCTCCGTCCAGTGTTTTTTTTTCTTATTATTTTTTAGATTTTCGACTTTTTTTTCTGTTATTTGTATTTTTAGCTTCTGCAACGGTGAGGTTGATTTTAAATCGTGGACGATCGGTAGCACGGCTTCGATTGATAAATCTTAAATTAGTAGATTAACTAATCGGTATCGGTATGCTCAAGAACCGTTGCGTAAGGTCCGCGAATTCCGCGGATTGTTTACAAATCCGACGTGGTCCGAGTCGCTTTGCGCGTCGCCTCGAAAGGAAAATAAATAAGCCGATCTGGCTAGTAGATTCGAGAAACCGAAAATCCGGTCGGTCACCCATCGGAGCGGGTTTCGCGAAAAGCACCTCATAACCGTCTCGTAACACGGCTGCTCGCCTTTTATTTTATTTGCAACGGCTATCGGGGCGTTTGCGCAATACCAGGAGAAAAGCGAGGCATAGAAAGAGAGGATGGGGATCTGACAGGAGGTTGCCTTTTTTTTTGTTGCAGGTCGAAAGTAAAATAGAGTAAGCGAGATGTCGGTAGCCGGACCGGAAGTGGTCGCCGGAACGGTGGCGGCGGCCTCCGCCAGCGGATTTTCCGCCACCAGCGTATTCTTCACCCTCCTTGTACCAGCCATCGTGCTGTACTACATCTACTTCAGGATCTCCAGGCGTCACATGATCGAGCTCGCCGATAAAATTCCCGGACCCACTGGCCTCCCCCTCCTTGGAAACGCCCTCGAGCTTATCGGAAGCTCCGACAGTAGGTTTTCGATTTCAATTATAAGATATATATATATTTTTTATTTTAAGTAATTTGTTTATGAAAAAAATTCTTTTTACTGAATTAAATATTTTGAAGACTATTAACGATTATTTTTAAAACGATTCTACTGAATTAAGTATTTGCTTGCGTGGAATGTACTTTAGAAAAGCATTAAAAATAGTTTAAAGCCCTTTCCAAATGATACTATCGTTTATATCTATCACTATAAAAATATAAATTAAAGTTAATCAAGAAAAAATGAAAATTAAAAATAGATATAATAAAAGAAAAATAATCTTGATAATATTACTGCAAAAAAAAAAGAAAAATGTTAAATTTTTAGCTAAATCTATATGTGACGTAGAATTTAAGATTGCCGTGTGAATTGAATTTTGCAGCAATCTTCCGCAACGTCTACAGAAGGTCGTTCGAGTTCGACCAGGTGATCAAGCTTTGGATTGGCCCCAAAGTCGTCATCTTCTTGATTGACCCGCGGGACGTTGAAGTTATCCTCTCAAGTCACGTCTACATCGACAAATCGGCCGAGTACAGGTTCTTCCAGCCTTGGCTCGGAAATGGTCTCCTCATCTCCACCGGTACGTATAAAAATGCTCCCATTCCTCGCACTTCCTGCATCGTCAGAATATGCTGCTTCGAATATTCCCTTAAAACGCCAACTGATAAATAATTGATACAGAAAACAAGGAAACGGCGACGGATCAAACTGCGTCGCGTTCAGAAATAATTAACATTTCATTATCACAACCGTCAATACAAAAGAATTCATGAATCTTTTTAAATGGAACTTTCGGATTTTTTTTATTTTATAAATAATTACCATCTCATTATTACGTTCGTGTTACTCACCTACAAATGTCTTTGAACTTGAGTAAACTTTTGCATCAATCGTGAAATGCATTAGCCCCTGCTTCATTACCTTAAATGAATATAAATGCGTGCGATAATCGGTATTCTATTATTCAACTACTCTGCAAATTACGTAACTTCCAAAAATGACGAAAACGTCCTAAAGGAGAACTCGTCAGCTGGCAAACGTTGGATTAAAAAAAAATGCGAGAGGGAGCGCGAGGAGATTACGTATAGCGCGTGCAATTTCGCGCGAAATTGGCCGAACTAGGAAACGCCGACACTTTCTCGCAGCCTCCGCGCTCTCCCTCCGAAAAATCCCGAGCGACGGGAGCAGGAAGGAAAACTCCGGGGCTTTCTCTCCCGGCGCGCCACTGTGTGCGTGTGTATGCAGCCTCGCTCGATGAAAATTTTATCTCGCCGCTTGATTGCTCCGTTATTTGCCCCGGTAATTAGCGCCCCTCTCGGCGTTTCCTCCTCGCGCCCGTTTCGTCAATTTCGATCGGCGAAAAATGACGGTGATTAGCGCCCCGCGCTAACGAAACAAACGAGAATTTTTTAATTGTTTCGCCACCTCGCCGTTCAAAACTCCCGACTGCATAAAAAAAGTACATAAAAACGTTGAAGAAAGTACGCGACTTGAAATAAATTAAAAATTGCCAGTGAGGATTAAAATTTTTGCATTTTCGCATTTAAAGATATAATGAGGCATGTACCTCTGTCTATTCCTCGCAGCCATGACGAAACCGCTCCAACGCGTTACGTGCGGGTAAACGGGTTTTTCGTTTTTCCTACCAAACATCCCTAAAATCGCGCGTTACGCAACCCGCCACCTGAGCGAGTGCCCGTTTAATTTACGTAACGTTCATGTCGAGCAGGCCAGAAGTGGCGCGCTCACCGCAAGCTGATCGCCCCGACCTTCCACCTGAACGTCCTGAAGAGCTTCATCGACCTGTTCAACGCAAACTCGCGCGCCGTCGTCGAGAGGATGCGCAAGGAGGACGGCAAGGAATTCGACTGCCACGAGTACATGTCCGAGACCACCGTCGAAATCCTCCTCGAGACCGCCATGGGTGTCTCCAAGAGCACCCAGGACAAGAGCGGCTTCGAATACGCCATGGCTGTCATGAAGTGAGTCCCCATCAGAAAATCGTTTTAGTTGCTGCTGTCGATTAATTTTGATTCGTACTCTCTGAATATTTAAAAAAAGTAGTGAGTTATGTAAAGTCATGCGTAATTAACGAGTTCATCGCTCATGTAAATAGATGAATAATCATTACTTACATAGTTCAAGATTAGATACCTGACAAATGAATATTTACTTGCATAAGCTCATTCAAGTGCTTTTTTTTATTCAATTCTTTTTTTTTCGTAATCGAAAGGAAAGTTTTGATTAATTAAACGTTAGAAAACTCGGTTCGTTAACTCCCCAGCGTTAAAGGTTTTCTAGATAGAATTTAAAAGTAATTTTTTTTTTAAAGGATGTGCGACATTCTTCACCTTCGTCACACCCGCGTTTGGTTGAGGCCCGACTGGCTGTTCAACCTGACCAAATACGGCAAGGAGCAGGTGAGGCTGCTCGACATCATCCACGGACTGACCAAGAAGGTCATCCAGCGCAAGAAGGAGGACTACAAGAGCGGAAAGCGCAACTTCGTCGATACCGCCGCCGCCGCCAAGGACAATAAGGTTCTCCTCCTCTCCCTTTGCAATTCTTTCCCTTTTGAATCTCGATTGCGACCACAATGCGACGATTTTATTTCAGAACACCACCGTAGTCGAGGGTCTTTCGTTCGGTCAATCAGCCGGTCTGAAGGACGACTTGGACGTCGACGATAACGACGTCGGTGAGAAGAAGAGGCAGGCCTTCCTCGACCTGTTGGTCGAGGCCAGCCAGAACGGCGTTGTCCTCACCGACCAGGAGGTCAAGGAACAGGTTGACACCATCATGTTCGAAGTGAGTGTCTTCATTTTGTCCTTATCTTTCCTGCTCGAACTGTTGGCGATTGATTGTTTTCGTGCCAATGTAGGGTCACGACACCACCGCTGCTGGATCCAGCTTCTTCCTGTCGATGATGGGCTGCCACCCTGATATCCAGGAGAAGGTCATCCAGGAGTTGGACGAGATCTTCGGCGACAGCGACAGACCAGCCACCTTCCAGGACACCCTGGAGATGAAGTACCTCGAGAGGTGCCTCATGGAGACTCTACGTATGTACCCACCAGTACCCATCATTGCTCGTGAAATCAAGACGGACCTGAAACTCGGTAAGTGCATTTCCTCCCCAAATTCTTTATCAAAACAGTAGGTAACTGGCGCAACTGACGAAAAAGAAAGGAAAAATACTAAAATTACTATGTTAACTTTGTCAATGAAGCATCGGGCGACTACACGGTCCCAGCCGGTTGCACAGTAGTGGTGGCCACGTTCAAGCTCCACCGTCAGCCGCACATCTACCCGAACCCAGACGTCTTCAACCCAGACAACTTCCTGCCGGAGAAGACTGCCAACCGCCACTACTACGCCTTCGTGCCGTTCTCTGCCGGACCCCGCTCCTGCGTCGGCCGCAAGTACGCCATGCTCAAGCTGAAGATCCTCCTCTCCACCATCCTCAGGAACTTCCGCGTCATCTCGACCGTCAAGGAGGAGGACTTCAGGCTCCAGGCCGACATCATCCTCAAGCGCGCCGAGGGCTTCAAGGTCAAGCTTGTGCCCAGGACGCGAGGCGCCGGTATCAAGGCTTAAGCGCGTACCCCGTACCCCCGATCTAGCTTTTAATGTTTCCTCTGTTTTCTCTGCTCCGTTTGATTTTTTTCGTTTTTTGTTTTTTAAAAGAAAATCCAATTTCTTTTTTAAGAACCTCCGTGTCGCTCCGCGCACTTTTTCTTCGTTCGCCGATGAACGAAATGGATCGCAGGTGAGCGCGGACGACGCTCCCTTCGTTCGCCGAGGCGATCGAGGGGGACGGAGGGGGGAACGTAAATGGGGGATCGCGCCGGATCCCCCGAACCTCTCTGCTTTAATCTACACTACACTTTTTAGCTACGGTATACTTTCTTTTTGTTTCGTTTGTTTTTTTTTCTCCCGGGGGGGACTTGAAACAATCGCCTTTGATTTATAATATTGATTATTATTGTCTTCTTGATTGTTGTACGTCTTTTTTTTATTATTTAAAGCGATAGCTTGTGTTTTTCTTTTTAAGCCGTTTAATTTAATTGCGGAGGCGCGCGGGGAGGAGCGAGGGAGACTCATCCCCCGACTTCGGTCCCCGTGGCGAGCGACTATTTGCGTAAAAATATAAAGTGGAGTCTAATATATATGTTAAATGTATATGTTGTAAATCGAATACCGTTGATTATTGTACGCGTTACTATAATAGGCTCTTTGTGAAAGGCCGGCAGTTGGAAATTTTGCCTGTATTTATCTCGAGCAATGAATTATGCAGTGGATTTACTGCAAAATCCTATTAAGTAATGCGTTTTTTATTTTACTTATCCTTTCCTTTAGATAATAGATATTTTTTACTTAAGATACATTTATTTAGTTATTTAATATTATATGGGCAGTATTACCCTAAAGATAGACAAAATTAATAATAACATTTAAGCTAAAAATATAAAATATAACATCTAATAGAGTACATTTTAAAGTATTCTTTTTAGCAAAAATTACAATTGATGACTTGGAAAAAATTATACAGATACGTATTGTATGAGAAAAAATGTTTACAAGCTTTTTTTGAATATTAAAAAATAAAAGAGATTTATTTATTTATTTATACACTGAGAAAAAATTCTAGTAAAAATTATAATCTTGTCTAGAAAAGTGGCCACAGACTGTCATGTAGTGGAAAAATTACCATCCTGTATTGTAAATTTTACTAGAAAATATTGTAATTTTACTAGATCTATGGTAAAGATTCCAATAATTCTAGTAAACTTTACAATACAGAATTTTTCCACTACATGACAGTCTTTGGCTACTTTTCTAGACAGGATAGTAATTTTTAATAGAATTTTTCCTCAGTGTACATTTACATTTTTACTTAAATTTAATTTTTTGAAGGAATGAAGATATTGCAATTGAATTGTAATATAAAAAATCGTAAAATAATAATGTTTCAAATGCCACGATAAATTTAAATAACGAAGACAATAAGCAGAGGGACAGACTTCAAGTTATAAACACGAGTAAACAAGATTGAATTATTTATTTACAAGAAAGAATAAAATAATCTGTTGACGAACGCTTAGTTGGCATAAAGATTATTTAAAACGAGTAAAAAATGCGAAAATCATCGGAAAATAATTTGGCTAAAGTGACGATGGAGCAAATGCCAAAAGTGAAAGAAAAAATTAAATCCAAGTTGCCCGTCTTAAATGCTAGAGAAATAAGAAGGTTAACGAACACTTTTCTTTTACAACGAAATTACATCGTTTACCAAAGAAATTAAAATTGTTTAGTTTAAAGTATGTTCAGAAAAATTTCAAGATTTTCATTATTTTTAGATTTCAACTTCCTTACTGCGAGACTGTAATTCTAGAGCTGCACGAGGACGGTTTTCATGAGGCAGCGGAGTATTTCAAATTTCTTTTCGACTTGGACGAGCAAACGAGGAAAGAAGCCGGTCCCGACACTGTTATCTGGAAAAAGCCCAAGTTGAAGGACAACGACGAGTTGATCGATCGACTTCGCGAAGTTCTTACCCTTTTTTGTCAACGCTCTGGTAATGTCTGCGGGTCCAAATCATCAAGTCGATAGTTTTATTGCAATGCATTGTGGAAAAGAATTTTTTAACTAAAAAAATGTTCATCCAAGTGTCGCCAAGCGAAAGAACCATCGCCATGATCCAGACTGCTATCTACTTTCAAAATTTGAGCTGGGAGTGGTGGTGGATCGCCGAAACTTTGTACCGCAGTACCTTTTGGATAGCTAAAGAAGCTCGAGAAGTCGACAATGACTGCAAGAAGTCCCTCTCGATTCTGCGATTCTTCTACGCGAAATTTTTATTTTATCAAAGTTAGTTCACCAAAAGCCGATGTTAGATTTGTTAGTTTTGCTTGCACAAAAAGAAAGAAATAAAATGTTTCTTCAGTGAAAAATGGGAAAGGGGCGCTGGAGTACGTCCGCAAAGCTCACCGAGACTCGCGCGACAAGCCTTGGAATACAAAGAAGATTTTGGACATGCAGCAGGAGAGTCTCTTCAGAGAGTGTTGCAGATTACTTTACAAAGTGCTCGTAAACTATGCGCAACAAATTCGCGAGTGCGATCCCGGACTGGCCGTTGACTCTGGCACAGTAGCTCTTTCTAGTGCTACCGAATGTAAGTGACTGCATTTTATTTTCTTCAAAAGAAAGTAGTAATATTTATTTATATCTGTTATTACACAATATTAGTAATTAGTTTATATTATAAGAAGTTGTATAATTAAGTGACACGATTGATTACATGAAGAATTTGTTCCATCTTTTACTGTAAAATGAGACATGCAGTCAGCAGTGTGTTAACGCGAAAAAAAATTCAATATCGCGCACGAGATAAGAAATTCCATTTGCCTCTACTCAATGTAAAATTGCATTATCAGCTGGTCACGAAGAATATGTTGCTGAGGCCCGCTACGAGCTCGGTAAGAGCGAGATTGTCGCTGGAGATATCAAAGAAGCCCTTGTGCACTTTTCTAAGGGTCTTGCTATGTTTGAAAAAATTCCCAATCCAATTGGCATTTGCAAAACTATCTCCGAGCTCGTTCAAGCTTACAAGGTTTCGCTCGACCCGTACAGTGACTTGATTAAACTCGAAAGCGATTAATTATTAGTATTTTTTCAATTGTTTTTAGAGAATTGGCGATGACGACAAAGTTTTAGAAAATATAGATAAATTGAAAGATATGGCAATGAAATATCAATTACCGCTTAGTATCGCAGAGGCTCATTCTCTCACTGGAGAATATTTCTTGGCTCGGGTAAAGCTTAAATTAAAAATTAAAATATAATTTTGAATTAACAATAACAAATAATATTTCGTTTTCACTGCGATAAAGAAAAATCCGATTCAAGCGACACCAAATTTCGAACATGCATTTATGCTTTACAATGAATACGGTGCAAGAGAGGAGGCCAATCGTGCCAGGGTTATGACAGGAATTTCAAGAGGTAATTTAATTCTTTGTGATTAGCGAATATCGGATATAACAAAATGAACAGTTGCAAAACAATGATACAATTTATAATTTTTATTATTGAGAACATCAATTAACATAAAAAGAGTTTTAAAGTACTTTTAACTGATGTTCGTTATACAATATTTAAGACGTCATTTTACAAAATTCCGATGTCGGTATCGTGTAGAATGAACGGATAGAGCTTAAATTCTACTACCAAAAAAACTTGTGTATAATTTCTAAAAAGTAAAAATAGACATGTAACTAAGTCACGACAAATTTTCTCCGAATGCCAATTACCGTTTTAAGCGAATGTCAATTACTTTTAAAGTATTCAATCGCATCGGTACTCGTAAGTATCCTCAAACGCAACACTCATTCCGGGTCATATAAAAATTTTCCATTTTCAACTCTCATACTACGAGTAACGTAAATGTTTAATAATAATTATATAATAAAAAAGCATTTGTTAATTAACTCTCAAATATGCAACAAGTTGAAATTACATTAATCATAAAATAAACTTCTTATTGATCTTAAGCTTGAATTCCATTTTAAGCGCATTCGCTACATACATGAGCTTGTGTACATCGCGATAAAAAAAATGAGAATCACTGCTGATGCCTCTTCGAACAAAACAAAAATCGTTAAAAAAAAGAGAATTTAAATTCCAACTTTATAATCAATAAATAGGTGATATTAATACCTTCTTAACAATTCGTTCGCTCTTTACAATGTTACATTTATATTTACAATCTTTCAACTTGTCTTCGTTGAGATAAATGAATGAGGGGAGATCCGACTACCGGGAAACGAAGCGGGAGTCGGTCTCCCGCGCGTCTTAATTTGATTTTGACCCCGCTGTTAGGAGAGGAGATGATGGAGGCGTATCTGGATCTGATTAAGCGAAGCGGCGAGGGCCGCGACGATTCCTTGCTGAAACTCATCCTCTGGAGGGATCGGGGCGAGGCCTTCGAGGGTCTACCTACTACGCACTCACAAAGTACGATGACATCTTCATTATTATATTATTCGCTTTAACAACGTAACTCATTTTTTCTCTTATACTGAGTATTTTTGGTAGGCATTTTTCTTTTACTTTTATACATTTGCAACTAAATAGTCGATTTTTTGTTTACATTTCTTTGATTCACTTTCATTTTAGGTCTCTAAAATACTATAATTTTTTTTTCTTCAAATTTTTCGTACATAAGAAGCGCCAAAGGTGTATGCACTTATCTTGTAATATTGGCATAGTAGCTACAGGGAAAATAAAAAAATCTACTTTACGTTCTACATTACAAAGAAATAAAAAAAAAAATATTTTATAAAGACTGACAAGTGCGTACACTGATACTGCGAAACGACTGAAAGCAAAGTATGCGCCAGTTCCGATGTCTAGATATAAACGCGAGTGCTCGATCATACTATTCTCCTCGATAATGTACATCTTGCGTGCACATGTTGCTCAAATGTTATGCTTTCAGCCTTCGAAGCCGCCGTATCCGAGGAGTCCGTAGGGGAAGCGTAGGATTCGGCTCTACGTAAAGAAAACGTGGGTCGATGGACGCGGTATCTTCACCGCTGCGTTTCCTGGCAATGGCTTCTACGGGGGTGCTAGCGAGCGCAGGGCTTAAACACACACTCTAGATCCTCTCTCTCTCTCATTCGGCGTCAACGTGTGCGGGTCTCGGGGAATCCGTTATTGGGTTAATACAGCGTCGGAAATTTGATAGAACAAACTGGAAAATAAAGGAGCTAATTAAACAAAAAATAAAGCAAAAATTAAGCAAATAAAAAGAAAAAACAAAAACAAATTGGTGACCTCCTGCGTTTGTTAGTTAATTTTCGAATACGATTGAGAAAAGTGCGAGTTTTCCCAATCGTTTATCTATTTTCAGTGCAGGGGGTAACTAATGAGGTTAACGAAAAGCAGGAATTTCGAGGCACTTTTATCAAGTGGTTCAAGGGTTTGCAATTTTCTACGATATTAGTTGATTTATTAATAAAAGTGAAATCAATTAGATTTTTACATTTTTTATATTGCTTTTTATTAGAAAAATATTGGATGGTTGAAATGACGACACTACAATATTCGTGATAAATTACTCTTTCGCTTGGCCGTTTTAAGCGAAAGTTACAGATTCAATTCAAACATTACATTTGAACCTTATTCATTTAATTTTTTATAATCATTATACTTCACTGCTTAGGTATAAATTCTACTATAAAATTAATCGAAGATTATAAAAAACATTTAACATACTGCAGCATATACTGTGTAGCTATTGTTTCATTAAACTTTACTGTTGAATAATCAAGAACAAAGATTACTTAGACCAATATTTAACCAATAAAAGTCTATAATTTTTACGTCAAAATTAAACAATTTCACCCTGTTATTATTATACAAAGATTCATCACTCTGAATGTAAGTTAAATTTCACATACAAGGAAAGTTTATTTAATACTCAAATAACAAATAACAATTAAACTTTTTTACGCCATCGAATCGCGGATTATCATTCTTACACTTATCAAATTTTATGCCTAGAGCTATTAATATATTTACAAAAGGGATTTTTTTAAACAACAAAATCACGTACCTGGACGTATGAAATGACGCAAATAAAGTTGTATCGCATGATTCTTTTTTTTTTAGATACATAGCAAAACGCACATTAAGTATTTGTTTTTTTTTTGTACAGATACTTCATGTCTACTTTAATTAAGTATCCCAGGGTAATATGATTTTGGTTAATTAATTTTTTATATTTACAATTGAATTAAAAAAGGGTGAATTTATAAAAAAAATGTCTTTAAGATATATCAGGAGGCGCGGTAGCGCCTCGAGGCAAGCCTAAGTTCGAATGAACGACTTGCCTACGAGGCCGCAACGCGC
>JAWWEN010000020.1:14951711-14977399 GCA_035582955.1 Sycophila texana | reverse complement strand
TCTCGAAATTCAAAATCGTTTCGAGATTTTCGAACAAAAGATCGAAATCTCGAACGCTCAATTTATATAAGGGAAAAAAGAAAACTGGTTGTTTTTGTTAAAATACGAGTATGAAATGAGACAAAATAAATTTCTCGATTAAAAACTTGACTTTTTTTACTGTTGATTAATCGAGTGGTCTTTTTGAAATATTTTAACGTTTTCCTAGGTATATAAATACTAGAGGAATTGAGGCGCCTAAAAAGCCTGAAATTAATTAAGAAAAAAAACTATGTTCTATAAAATGTTTTATTAAAACTGATTAGAAAAACAAGATTGGCAACGAGTAACAAAATATGTTTTTAGTAATAAAAAGTTTGAACGTTTTTTTACGTTTCATACGCTCGATTCATAAACAATTATTTGAACGATAGGAGCCTTGTTTATTTCGGGATCGCGCTTAGCATCTTTTTCGTCGTGTTTTGAGGAGATATCGCGAAGAATTGCTTGAACGGCCTCCTCCCACTCGCTGTCCTTCATGTCACGATTTTCCACGCAGCTTTTCCTGCGCCGAGGCATCGAAATAACTTTCATGATCCGTCTGTAAATATTATATTTTAATTAATTTATACAATTAATGATATTTTCATTCGTAAATCTTTGTAAAAAATCTTATTTGTTACTTCAAGTCGGTTTGTAATGCGGACATGTCTCCACCAGCGTGTTCTCCGAGTTTTCTTAAAGTATCGGCGAGAGGACCACTCAGAGCTTGCAGCCTTTTCCACGAGTCTGCATACTGCATGCGCACCAATTCGATAATTGTACTCGTTAGCGCAAGGCCCACCAAAATGTAGCCCGTACAGAACAACATGTACTTTGGATTTGCTGAAAATTCACATTATTAATAATTTAATTTGTAATTTAAAAGAATACATTGTTTTAATTACTTTTACTAAGATAAATTTCTCAAAAAAAATTCAGTGAAGTTTTCCGTAAAAATTACGTAAAAACGTAATTGAGGCGTAATTTGCGAGCACTATAAATTTTTACGGAAACATCCCTGTAAATTTTTACCAGAAACTTGGACTGTGACCGAAGCTTTTTGTAATTTTTACAAGAAATACTACGTAAAAATGATAGAGCTTTTATGGTAAAATTTAATTATATTATAGAGCTTCACTAAAGGTTCCAATAAAAATTAAAATGATTATCTATAAATTTTTTTCAATGCTTGCAAACGATTTCTCGATGTTCCTCGCTTTTAGCGGGAGCATCACCGCAATTTCTACAAGAAAATGTCTCAGTGAATAATGTAAAAGAATTACACTCACTTGGAACCAAGTCACCAAAACCAATAGTTGTCATAGTGATAAAACAGAAATAGAATCCTTCGAAGAAACTCCAGTGCTCTTCCCACGATGTGAATAGACCAGCACCGCAGGCCAAATATAAGAACAGTAGTAGCACTGCAGCGAAAGCTCCTGCAAGCACCCATAATGACATAAGAAGAGTGCGTATTATCGTTGTCTATTATTGCACGTTTAATTGCAGTTTAAAATAGTCTACGACAGTGACATACCTAAAGATTTTCTACCGGCTTGGTTGGTCGGCACCCAGGAATTCAAGCTCTTGGGCAGTTTTGTGCGGAGCTTTTTAGCCAAAGAGCTTACTCCCTCGGCAAACAGCTTACCGTAGTCAGCTATGACCGTCAGGGTGAGCGGAATTCCAATCAACGCAAAGAAGATGCAGAATACTCGGCCAAAGAATGTCGTTGGGTACACGTTGCCGTAACCTGACAAATTGATTTATTAGTAAAAATATAATGTACAAGTATTAACGACACTTTTTACTATCTTAAAAAAAGGAAGCTATAGCTTCTGTATACTTTAATCTGTTCATATTAGGGCCTCGCAATTTTTTCGGTGGCTTGAGGCGGGCGCATAGGCAACAATGGGAACAAAGGAGGCAATGACCAGTGATAAGCATGCAACCGGCGAGGAGCAGCAAGAGGCTATAATCAAGGCGCACAATGCACACCGGTTCCTTTGAATATAAGCAACAGTTCGACGTATCAGCAGCACAATAACAGACTTTATTTTAATAAAAAAAGCGGCAATTAATTGTATACTTGTGATTAATATTACCTATTGTTGTTAAAATAGTACTGGCGAAAAAAACCGCCTGTAAAACACTCCATCGGTCGACGTTAGTTATATCCTTCTCAGTCACCGTGATCTTTGACGCGAAATTCAATGTGAGGCCAGATCGAGCTGAATTGTGTACTAGATCCTCATATGGACACAGTATCATCGTTACCTACAAAAAAGATGAAGATAAAATAATTTAATTTTTTAAAACTTGTTTTTTTACATAAATTAAAAACTACTTAGAATTGTAGACAGAGAGAGAGAGAGAGAGAGAGAGAGAGAGAGAGAGAGAGAGAGAGAGAGAGAGAGAGAGAGAGTTAATTGATTTACCCAGTCCTCTAAATCAGTGATATTTGTATTATTCACAGAATTGATAAATTCTTGCCTCTTGTTTATAAGTGCATCTTTTAATTCACTCAATCTTTCCGTCTCGGATGGTGATTCAAGCTCCCTGAACACCTGTTGTAAAATAAAATAAAAGTCAATCCAATCGATGTCATTTCACTTATAGTCCATAATTTTATGAAATTCTTTAAATTATTATAAAACAAAGTATACAGCCTTAAAAAATAATAACTAAATTTAAAATTCACATCGCATAACATCAAGCTGCTATTCGCAGCTCGAAAAAGCAAAATGCAGCGAGGTCGCGAGGTCGCAAGCTCCGCTCGTAAAGCTTTTCTCTCCCCCGTGCCATTTGATTCCTCGAAAAGCGCTAATTCTCCCCGGTGGCGCACTCGAGCTGCGTCTGCTTCTCAATATCAACAGTCCGCGGATTATTTTCGATCGGCCACTTGCGGAGATTCGAGCGCCGACCAAACAGACGCGCTCGGAGACGCCTATACGGGATGCTTAGGTGGAGGTATACTTAAAAGCGCGCGACTCGATTTCTTTTTGTCGCGCCCGCTGTCTACGAGCGTCATGCGGTCATTAATAACGGCGCGTCCGAGAGGCGGCTGGAGAAGCGGAGGCGCCTTAATTGGTCTTTACGTGAGCTTTTTCATTCGCTTGATCCCCGTTTATCGGGGCTGTTTAGCCGATATGCTTATTTACAAGGTGGTGATGATCTGAAAAATTCTAGATTATCCATATTTATTTTTTAAATTTTGCTTCCTCATAGAGGAAGCTTTGTAATAATAAAATTTTGAGTTTCGTTTAAACTTTGTGGAAACATATTTTACGGTATTTTGACTCCGAAAAACGTGTTTTTAGAAAATGTCTGTCACGTCGTGTTTTTAGAAAATGGATGTGTGTGTGTGCCGCTCTATCTGTGGAACTACTTGACCAAATTTTACGTATCTTAGTTCATTTTTTTTTTTTTAAATTCTATATTCGAAACAAAAACAATTTTTTTAAACAGCCGATGTGTTTTTTCTAATATCGAATTTTCGATTTTCAAAAATAGTATATTACGCTCCTAGGGAGGAAAAACAAAGAATGTCTCAGATCGTATGTAAATTGTCGCCCGAGGCGAAGCCGAGGGTGACATACATGCGATCTGAGGCTTTCTTTATTTACTCCCGTGGTGCGTATACTATTGCGAAAGTTGGCACTTTCGGCCCGCTAGGCAAAAAATTTCTTTTTGATTTTTGTTAGTGATAGCATAAGACGAAACAAAAAGTAGTTGGAGCTGTATGAAATTACCTAAGTTTAAAAAAAACTTTATGTTAACTGTAACGGTTCTTTTGTTTTTGAAAAAAATTTGTATTTTTAGAAAAATTTGATTTCTTCTAAACTAATAACCTATGTAATGCCTTGAAAAAAAATAATGATAATGCAGAATCAAAATACCTATGTGCTGTAAAAATTTCAATCGATTTTGATCAATATTTTCTGAGAAAAAAATGTATTTTCTATGTCCAACGATTACTTGAGTAAAAATGCTTTAATTGACTTGAAATTTTCAGAAAAGCTAGATTTTTTATGTATCTCGGATGAGTTCGTTGGACAGCTTATGAATCCTTATAGGTAGAAAAATATTGCGTTGTATATTTTTATGTTTTTTTTTTTAAATTCTATTTTTTCTAAACTGCTCTGTCAAATGCTTTGAAAAAAAATCATGGTAACGTAGAATATAAATATCTAGATTCCATAAAAATTTCAATCAATTGTGATCAATAGTTTATGAGAAAAAAAAATGAAAAAAAAATTTTCTTTTATCTTAAACGATTAATTGAACAAAAATGCTTTAATTAACTTGAAATTTTCAGAAAAGGTATTTTGTAAAAAAAAAATTATTATTAATAAATAGAAAAAGGAAGTCTGAAATTATGTTTGAGGAAGCTAAAGTGCCAATCTATTTTTTCTGTTGTTGTGATGGATGGTTAGAAAATAACGATGGTTTATGGAGGTTTTGATATGCATACAGTCAGAGCGGTATAGAATGTATCTTAATGTTTATTAGTTCACTTGACAAGAGAATCATAACGTTTGAATGAAAATTTAACGTCTATCGATGCATGCATGTATAATTTAAATTTTGTAAAGTGTGTTATAAAATAAAAATTTATCATTGCAATGAATATTTCTTTAAAATTAATTTATATTTTATTTACGTAAAAGTTTTCTTTTAAATAAAACATTCACCGCTGGATTTATTGAAGTGCGACGTACCAAAATGTATTTTTTTTTTGTTTTTTTCAAAGCTAAAGCTCTCGAAAAAAGGATGTTTCATGTGAAAACAAAGAGAAGCATGAATTGTGTATACGCGTGCACGTTTTTCCAAATCCTCTGGAAGCGGCGGCGTGAATCCCCAGCGGAGTTTGTAAAATTGTTTGAAGAATAGGTGTTTACAAAAGCTCTGTAAAGCTAATCACGAGAAAGAGATTGTAAGTGCCGTGGCTGCTCCAACTCCGAGAATATCGATGATTCGATGCTTCAAAATGCCCCAACGGTCATTCGCGACGATTCCTTAATGCTTGTATATCCACGGCTATACTTTCATTAAAGCGAAACGGCCCGCTTTTACCCCTACGTCGATTATCACGCATCCGGGTTTTACGGTGGTTCTGATTGGCGCGAGGTTTATTAAATTTCTAGTGTTTTATTTCTGCACTGCTTCACGAAATTCGAACTAATTGTGGCTATCGGCGAAGTTTGATTTTCTGGTCCAAAGTCGATTTTACTTCCTGCGCTGAAGTTGAATTAGCAGAAAACCACAAGGGCTAGTGGAATAAATTGCTCTTCATGTATATCACGAAATAGAGTGGTTATATTTTTAACATTTTATTAAAATGTCAAACTGTAATAGTTTTTCATTAATTTGATATTTTAAATATTTGAAAGACTTTTTAAACAATATCCTCTCACGTACTTTACTGACAAAATAAAAAAATCTGTTATACCTTTTTCATGAAATATAAAATTTAAATTATCAGAATCTACTATTAATTTTAAAATACAATACTGTGCAAATTCAGTCTTTCAAGCGCGGAATAATAAGAGCGAAATATTGTTAGGCCGTGAGGCTCTGAAGTGGTGTTTACACGAAGGAGTGTGGGAGATTCCTTAAAATAATACTTAGTAGTGTGAAATTGCGTTTGCCTTACGATATACGACTTTTGTGTTTTTTTTTTCAAAATATCGTTCTTAAAATCTCATTCTGAGACGTAGCAAAAATAGTAACGGAAGCTTGAGCGAGTATTCAGAAGATCGTCGTACGGTTATACGGGAGAACTCGTAAAACTGGGACGTATATAAATATCATAAGAATGAAAAAAATGTATTCTTTGTCATATCTCTTTTTATCTCTTAATATAAATGACATAGCCGCGAGATTTCGAGTGGTCCAGAGCCGCTTATACGTTTTACTTTGGGAAATTGTGTAACCGAATTTCGGTATAGTTCAATCTAATTAAAACTTTTAATCAAATTAGAAAATTGCATTAATTATCAAATTAAATCAAACTAAATGTATTAAATTAAAATGCAAAAAGTTTAATTATCAAAAGTATCCTTTTTCGATTTTACCTCATTAATATATTACGTACGTTTTTATTCTTTAATTAAATAAATCTTCCAAATATTTTCAATTACATAAATAAACTGCATTTTGAATTCTTTTAAAATAAAATAATTTTTAAATTAAGTTAAATAAACAAAGAATGTTTTTATAACGTCGCATTTGCCAAAATAAAACAGAGTTAAAAAATAAACTGGATGGAAATAACTTACCACTCCTCCGATCGCTGTGTAAATCATCAACGTTACTAACAAACCTACGTGACTAGCAATGGATTTGATTTTTCTTAAAGTTTCGGCTTTTATCAACGTCTTCGATTTATTCGCAGCATTGCCGTTCGGCTGCTTCTTTTCGTCGCTCGACATTGTAAAAAAAAAAAAATATTTCCTACAAAACTTACGGTAAACAAAATAGATAAAAAACAAATCCTCAGTCTTTTAACTTTCTCCTCTGCCTCGCCATTATCAACAATAACTCATCAATTTCCACACAAGGCACAAGCACCGCATAATAATCTCAAATCGAAGATGGAAAACTCAAGAAAAATTGTCGATTTCGAATGCTAAATTAAATCTCCGATTTTCCAGATCATGGTTCCAGGAGCCGGGTGATCGCGCGAACAGTGACGAGCGACTTTTCGGCGGCTTATAATCAGCGCGATCGAGCAAGTGGTTAACGAGCGACTGGTAGTCGCGCGAGATTTCGGAGTCCGAGAAATTCCGGAGCACTCTGCGGACACCTCGTCCCCGGAGGCATTCAAACCGGCGCCGCGGCGCAGTCGCGCCACCGTCCGCTGACCCTAGTCAACCGAGCCTCTGCCTCTTTCCAATAAATCCAATTCCACCTCGACAATCGTTTAACCTCCAAACCTAACCTCTCAAAACGTAAAAATCTATTCTTTTATTTCCCGACTAATCTCAAAAAAAAATTGTAATAAAGTAATATTAAATAAAACATCTCACCGATGGAGATACATCATTAATGCGTAGGAGCTCGCATGAGCAGCGCAGTGGTGGGAAGTGGGTGTCGCTCGGCGTCGACGTCACGCATACTCGCACCGAGGCGACACCAGTCCGTTATTGAGAAGTCATTAGGTTGGTACGGAGGCACTGGCGAAGTGGCAAATGGGCCGTGCTTCAGCAGGAGCGTCGAGCGCTGCTTTTCCCGTATCTCGGCACCTTTTTTATTAACGTCAGCCAGCCCAGTTATGCGTGAGTATTTCCTTTTTTTCCTTGGTACTTAAGCTTCTCGAATGCTGGCCCCCGTGAGCCCGTACTCGCCTTGTCCTTGGCTCGAGGGATTCGCCGCGGGGAGCTCGGGGAGTGCGCGAGAGCAGACCGAGCTCCGGCAGATCGATAACATAGCGGACCGTTTGCCAAAGGCCGAGAACGGTTCGCTGCTTTTCATCACTGATCGAACTCAACCCTCGGACTTGTCGTTTTATCCGGAGCCCCGGGGTTCCTCCAGGAGACCGGGCGACGGTAGTCCCGGTAGGCGGTATGATAAGTGCCACTGACGCGGTGTATCTTGACTGAAAGAGTAGGGACGTGGGGGGATGAGTTTCTCGGCCTCTCGAGGTTTTTAAATTCCGATTATTTTGTCGACTTATTGTTTAAATCGTTTTTTTTTTATTGGAGGTGTGCGGTTGATGTTAATGTATAAGGGCGTTTTGTTGAGTGATAAGCCTGTGGAAAGCGGAGCAGACAATGTCACTTGTTTGTACCAATTATGCTTGATAGATAATGATAACTGTTGGAGATATAAGACTATCATTGGCTGCAACCAAGCCTACGGCTCTGCTCCTTTCACTAAGTCTTTAATCGGAATTTACTTGGTAAATTGAGGCATAATTGCAATTGAGTGGGTGTGTGATAGCTACATTGCATTATTTATGTAACGGCAGATATTGATTGAATCCAATATGATTGACATTAATTTATTCCATTGATTAATTGATATACTAGTTGCAAATTTGAGGTTTTTTTAATTTGCAGAATTCAATTTAATTGATTGTAATTAAAACTTTTTGCAGTTATACTAATTTTATTATTTATTTACTGTTGCAGGTAGTGAATAGTGGTACAATAACTCTGCATCCACCAAAATGATTGGTGGTTTGTTTGTTTATAATCATAAGGGGGAGGTCCTGATATCTCGGGTGTATCGAGATGACATTGGACGCAATGCAGTTGATGCATTTCGCGTCAATGTCATCCATGCAAGGCAGCAAGTGCGCTCACCAGTGACCAATATCGCCAGGACCTCATTCTTCCACATCAAACGAGCCAATATCTGGCTTGCGGCTGTTACAAAACAAAATGTCAATGCTGCCATGGTATTTGAATTTCTCCTCAAGATCATTGATGTCATGCAATCCTATTTTGGCAAGATATCTGAGGAGAATATAAAAAATAATTTTGTATTGATCTATGAACTTCTTGATGGTAAGTAATTTAACGACTATAAAGAGCTTGCCAAATTACTTATCTTAATTGTCTAAAAAAATGTTTACATTTTAGAAATTCTCGATTTTGGTTACCCGCAAAACTGTGACACTGGAGTATTAAAAACATTCATCACTCAACAAGGTGTAAAATCAGCTACAAAGGAGGAACAAGCTCAAATAACATCTCAAGTTACTGGACAAATTGGGTGGAGAAGAGAGGGTATTAAATACAGGCGTAATGAACTTTTCCTTGATGTGTTAGAAAATGTTAATTTATTGATGAGTCCACAAGGACAAACTCTTAGCGCTCATGTTGCTGGAAAAGTAAGAATTTAAATTTAACACATATTTTCTTTAAAATTAATTTCACCATTTATGCAATTAATTTCAATTCAATCAATTTATTCTATTAGGTTGTCATGAAATCCTATTTATCCGGTATGCCTGAATGTAAATTTGGAGTCAATGATAAAATCGTAATGGATGCTAAAGGTATGAAAGGAGGTGGAGGACTAGGTAATGTTGGAGGAGATGACCCTACAGGCGCTAGATCAGGAAAACCAGTTGTAGTAATTGATGACTGTCAGTTCCATCAGTGTGTAAAACTATCCAAATTTGAAACAGAACATTCCATTAGTTTTATACCTCCAGATGGAGAATTTGAATTGATGAGGTAAGTTTTATAATCATAATTAATACTGAATTAATAAATATCTGCAAAATCACATAAATGAAATAAATTAAAATTTTTCTTAAAAGGTACCGCACAACGAAAGATATTTCATTACCCTTCCGCGTAATTCCGTTGGTACGAGAAGTAGGACGTACCAAAATGGAAGTCAAAGTTGTATTGAAATCGAACTTCAAGCCTTCTCTGCTGGGTCAGAAAATTGAAGTACGCGTCCCCACCCCACTGAACACTGCCGGAGTTCAGCTGATTTGCTTGAAAGGCAAGGCTAAATACAAGGCTTCTGAAAACGCAATTGTATGGAAGATAAAGCGCATGGCTGGAATGAAAGAAACTCAACTCTCTGCCGAAATCGACCTGCTGGAAACGGACACCAAGAAGAAATGGACGCGTCCTCCGATATCTATGAACTTTGAAGTACCATTTGCTCCATCAGGCTTCAAGGTTCGGTATTTAAAAGTCTTCGAATCGAAGCTCAATTACTCTGACCACGATGTAATTAAATGGGTCAGGTACATCGGCCGCAGTGGTCTCTACGAGACGAGATGCTAAAAATACTCTGATTTATTCGTTAATAGTAAACGAGTAATTTCATTGATGAAAAAGAAAAAGAATATGGTTTTGTTATGATCATGTACACTTGCGAATGCGACGAAATCACCCAAAGTTACTGTATATCTAAATCTGCAAAGAGAATTTATGCTTAACACTGATGCCGTAGAGATATATCACACTTGTTCTTTAATAGTTCGAATTTGTTTTGTGAGGTGCATTATTGCTGAAAAGAATATATAGCTTATCAGATTTAAGTGGAAAATTGCCAAAACGGCCCAGTATTGAAAACATTATCTCTATAGTTTTTATTAGTTGTCAATATTGTATACAACATCGCTCGTGATTTCCGACAACAATTGATAACTATATTTTTCAATACATGGATGTTTGGTAAGCATGCCTCTCTGTAGAATGGAGGATGAGTCTCTGTCTCTTTAGCATCATTGTTTCGCCTAATGTTGACCGTATAATCGACATTGCCTTTGGTTCATTGGCACAACGCTCATGACAGTGATTACGCAGACGATTTAAAAGAACCAATAATGCATGGGAATAAAAACATAAAAACGTTATGGGTATATATATATAATTTGTTCGAGTTTTATCGAGTAAAAAAAAATGAATTTGTGGCTTTTGTCTGTAAATCAAAGTCATTATAATGTATGTTGAAATACATGTGCAACTGATACAAACACCTTGTTTATTCGCAAAAAAGTATTAACAAAACCTTTAAGATCTTTCTTTTGAATAAAATGATGAATCTTTTTATTTACATTTTACCAGTAATGTTAAAGAAAAACGGAATTAATTAAAGTAAGAAACTATATTTATCGAAAGTAATAAAAATTAATTCAAAATTATTGCAATCACCTAGTATTGGCTTATAAACGTAATGAGATTACATATCTAATAGTATTGAAAAACGTGATATGCATTCTTTCATTTTATATTATTTTTATTATGTCTATGTAATAAAGTAATAACAGTTGATGGTTAATAAAATTGTAAAATATTAAAAAAAAGCATAGCGTTATTACAAACAAAAGATTATTATTACACTTACAAAATCCTGCTTAAAAACATATAAAAAAATACTTTTTAATATACCAAAAAGAAAAAAATGTTAATATAAAATCAGTATCTTAATTAGATTTCTATTGTCTATGATAATATATTGAACAAAGAATCTCTATCTCTAATAAAATAATTTAAAAAAAATATTTTTCATTTCAAGAAATTTAACACAAAATTATAATCTCAATTAGACTTCTATCACCTATGACAATGCATTGAATAATAAGAATCCTTCGATTGTTATTATAAAAAATAAAAAAATAGTTTTCATTATAAAAGAAATACTCGTTAAATCAAAATCACTATCTCAATGAAATTTCCACCATCTACGAAAATACATTGAACAAAAAAAAATCGTCAATTCACGCCAATATCTCTATCGACGTCCCGACCGCCCCGCAAAAAATCAGGAGTAAAAGCCCGGCACCAAACAGACATCCCCAAGCGTAAGTATAATAGGATACACAAGTATGGTAGTACGATCCGAAGTCGTCCGTGTCAATCGGTCCTCTATCTACTGATCCGCCTCCCCCCGTTTATCCTCCATCGAGCGGAGGCCCGTCAGTCTCTAGCGCAGTCGTGCGCGCAACAGTGTGGGCGAGCAGGGGCGACGATATCAACGCGACCGCCCGACGGTGGCGCGCACCTAACCTCAATTCTCGGCGGATCTCGGTCTTCTGCTACGGCGCATGCGGCCGAGGCCTCATTGTGTACTACCTGAACGGCGCGCACGTACACACGGAGCTCGCGCGGGGTATACGCGCGACGGAGGTGTGCACGCGAGTGCATCCCCTGGCCCGTCGCTCGAGGAGTGCGCGCACGGCGGGGCCAGCCCCCGGAAGAGGAGTCGAGCGGCGCGCGTGTGCATGTGGCATGTCAGCTGGCCCGGAGCAGGGACGCAGCAGCGCTTCGGACAGCCGAGGATGCGGCCGAGCAGGAGCACCGCGGCCTCGTCGAGGCAGCCCTCCTACGTGAGTACCCACGGCCGCGCACTCGCACACCTCGAGCCACGCATACCTACACACACGTACGCGTCCAGCGCGCAGGTGTCTAAGTAAGCTGCCTAGCTAGAGCGAGCGAGTCTGCGTAAGACTAGTATACAAGTACACATCGCGACGGACTTTGGCCATTCGATTTTCGAAGCCCCAGTGGTGCGCCCTGCCAGCAGTGGCCCGCGAGAGAGGAGCGGCCCGTTTAGCGACTCGCCCCCCACGTGCACGGCGCGCGGAGGCGAGCCCCCCGTGGCGCGCGCCGCCGAGGACGACCCCGCGCGCGCGCCTGTCCGGGAGGGGATGGAGGTTAGGTAGGGTGGCGCGCGGCGCGGAGGCGGACGCGAGAGCGTGGAATGCCAGTGCGTGACCGGAATCCGCGCGGGAGGAAGCGCACCGCGAAAGCAGAGAGGAGAGCCGCTCGTCCGAGAGAACGAGGGGTATGAGGCAGGAGCCGGACGCTATGACGGGGCCGGCCGCGAAGGGGACCCGGGGACACGAAGCGCACCACCGGCCAACTGGACGACGCGACCGATAACAGTCTGTCTTGAGCCTCATTGCTGTCGATGTTCCTTCCCGCCCGCGCGGACTGAGTAAACGAGGCTTTTGTGTTCGCCTGGGGTTTCTTTTTTCTTTATTGGTCTCTCGTCGGCTGTTTGTACGTGGCTATGAGAAATGGGGGAAGGCTGGTCGAACGATGCTTTTTGAGGGGAGCGTTGTTTGTGCCTTTATTTTGCATACTAATTAGTGAGGAATTGAGACCTGGAACACAAAGGCCTTTTGCTTGTATTCCGTTGTTGTGTAGATTACGTTTGTTGGCTAGTTTTCATTGTAATTCATGTGTTTTTGTTTTCATCACTTACAGAACAAAATAAAATTGTAACTTTATTTTTACATGTATATAAAAATATCAATATTAGACACTACCACGTTATGTACCCCTTTTCTCCTTTGATGTTGCTTTGACGTTCGTATTCTACCGATCAGTTTATAGTATAATAGTGTGTGTGTGTATGTGTGTGTGTTTTCCTTTTAAATTAGGCTGCGTATATTCTAGATTTTACGCTCGTCGGGTTTTATGCGAGAGGAGACTGTCTCTGTACATTGTAATTAGCTGTTCAATCAATAACTTGAGAATACTTGAAAAAAGTAGCAATAACAATAAAACCTCTGATGTTTTTTTTTCACCTCAACGTTTTATGCGGCATAAAAGAGCGACTGAATGAACGCTGCATCATGAATGAAAAAAATATGAGGAAAACCGTCGACGTGTACAAGGAAACAGAAAATTATTTTTAACCGCCTGATAAACGTTTCGATCAAAAAAAAATTTTCCTCGTTTTGCGAAATGTGTTTTGCAGCCCATCGTTTACTTCGCTTTAGACCTTCTTTTTTTATTTATAAAAAAAAATTTATATTTATTGACTATTTTTTTTTTTCATTCGCTGGCAGCGCCGAAATTAGGTCAATCGTTCCGCTCGTCGCTTCCCAATTTTTTCTCCCCTGGTATTAAACGCGAAATAATAAAATAAATATTCAGCGCTGATTTTTCAACCTTGATTATAACTAGCGCGTGTGTGTACACCTGCGAGTGCACTTTTTTTTGCCATCGACGCTCGGATGTTGCCGAGTTTTTATGTGCAAACTTTCGCCCGTAGCAAACCTCTCCAATTTGTTTATCAATGTTTCACACTTCACCGACGCCGTTTTTTATGCACCTTGTTCTACCCTGTATTATACAAAACCCTTCCCTCTGCACCACCCCGTCGCTTACGTCTATCCTTTAACGGGCTCTTTTTTTTTTTTTAATTTACGCACATCGCTTCGATCCGTCTCTTTTTAATTTGACTTAGACACACGCCCGCGCAAAAATTATTTACAACCGACGACGTTGCCTTCGAGCTTTAAAAATAGCCGCGCGCACCTTTACGAAAACCCATAAATCCAGTTGCGCTTAGTATTCACGCGTATCGACGAGCCTTGCGGCCGGCACATTCTTGCCGCGATTACGCACGTCGCGTGATCGAACTCCGTTATCACGCCGACGCTCCAAGTACAATAAACCGGTGAATCCCCGAAATTCCATCGGCGAAAATAAAATCGCGGCCGCGAGGCTCTTGAACCGCGCGGAGCGATCGAATATCGCGAAGGGACGGGCGTTTTATTCGCGCATGGAAAATTCGCACGAGCGAGCGAAGCGCCGCGCTAAAAATAGCGGGGCGCGCTTTATGGGTATATGTATAGAGACGTCCGCGCGGCTTTCTTCTCGCGTTCCGCCGCGCTCGGCGGCAGGCTGACGGACGGGCGCGCTCGGATGAAGGGATAATTGGAGACAGGCGGAGGCGGGACGGATCGGCGTTCCATTCCACGTTTTTTTCGCTGTGATTGCGCTTCTTTTACCGCCGATTCCGCGATTAATTAAAAGTTTCGCTCTCGACGCGCGCTGCCGTCGCGAAAGCTCGACCGACGGTCGATTTGCCAGATTGGATTTCAAGGCGGCCGTTTAAACCGTAAGCGAGGCTTTGTGCCCTCTTCAAATTTGCACCTCAATGCTTTTTATTGTGTTTTATTTTTTATTATTACGAAATTTTAACGAATTTACCCTCTAACGGTTCTTTTTATTGAATTTCTTTCGTTGTACAGTTGGGATGTGTAATTATTATGATATTTTCGCTCGGTTTCGTGTAATCTATATAACTTGATTGCGTGAATCAATATTTCAGCTGACAATACCTGACGTTCCTGTGCTCGACACAATCCCAAATGTGTCAAAAGCAAAGATAGTTTAAGAATTTTGAAATATACCTTTAATCACAAAACCCATCAAACTCATACACGTAATTTATGTTCGGGGAAGAGAATTGATTACTTTTCTCCCACGAGTACGCACAAACAAGGGTAGAAACAACCATAGCGTCTCTCTCTCGAGAGAGAGAATTTTTTTCACCGTGACATATTCGCTAAAAGTATTTTCAACCCAACCAAGAGAAAGGAGAGAAAGCACAAGCGACGTCGTTTAATAAAGCGGAAATATGTATGGCGAGCAACTTCGAAAATCCACAAGGGTGGATCGCTCGGCAGCCGGCACAATAGCCCTCGCCTCGGAAAGAAGTTGAAATGACGATTCGCTTCGCAGTTTGTTTTGTTCGCTTTCTTCCTCTCCCGTTTTTCCTCCGATCGCCGTGCAGTCACTCGCGCGCTCGCGCAGCGACAAAGCCGCCGGTGCATCGTATTGGATTCGTCGTTGGCTTTAGCCTCGATCCATCTTCCTCGGCGTTGTTTTTGTTTGCTCTCCTTCGTCGCTCGTAGATCGCTGCCACCTGTTAAGGACCGCCAGGCCGGATCTTTCCTTATGAGATTTTCGCCGGTACGACCGATCCATGCTATACTCCCGAGTAAGTGTGCGCCGTTTTACTGTTTGTTAAATGCTCGCGTCTTTTGTCTGTGCGTCCGGCGAGTTCTATCGATTTTCGATGGCAGTCGTAAAATAGTCGAATCAGTAGCTTTATGATCATTTAGTGCAGTACTTAAACGTAGTTAGAAAAAAGAATGATTAAGAGTAATAAACAATTTAATTAATTACAATTTTAAAAAGGAATATTTTATTTGAAATTAAAGAAATAATAGTGAACAGCCCTTGAATTTCCTTTATTGTTTGAAATATTTGTTGACGTATATTATTCATTGTGATATTTCATTAACGGTGAATTTTATTATTCGCGACAAAGGGAATTGCGCTTTGTAAAAAGACCGAGAAAATTGAAAATTAAAATCGAAACGAACATCAAATTGAAAATAAACATATGAAATAAATAAATTGAAATATACCTTTCATAATTAATTGTAAACTGTCACATGTTCGAGTCACTATATCATAACGAATACACACGCCTCCTATTTACATATTACGGATACACTAATACAAAAGCACACGTCGAGAAAAGCGAATTATCTCGCTAATGAATTCGTCAGCGATCCGAGCGCTGAGCGCGCGTAAAAAGTCCGCGCTGCCGTCACTCGTCCTGTTTACGCGACAAACAACAATGTCACATTTATTACGGCGGATCAGTCCGCTCGTATTTAATTATTCCTCCGTCGCTATATGAAAGTGAAAACATTTGCTCGAAAGTGGGCTAATAAAATACTCCCCGACGAGCCATCGTGCCGCGCGCGTCGATTTCAACGGTCCCGTCCATTTTTCTTTTTGTTCTCTCTCCTCTCCCCCTTCCTCTCGCCCCTCGTCGACAGTAATACACGCGGAGCCGTGCATTATCTAAATATTGCGCGAATAAATATTACGAAGCACCATTACGGCGACCGGCCGCCGTCACTGCGATTATCGGGGGTCGCGTGGGTGCGCGTCCCGTGAAATTGATAACGTCACTTATTAACAAAAGCGATATCGCGAGCGAGCGCGAATTTCCCAATCATTCGATAGCGCGGCTGTAGTTACCTTGTCACACTTCGCCCGCCAATTATTCCGCTGCATTGTGCGCGGCTGACACTCGTTTCATCTTAATGACGTTTTTAGCCGAGCCATTTGCCACGGCTCTCGATCTTCCGTCTGATTAGATTTGTAACGCAATCATGGAACCAGTAGGGCACATGATTAGATGCAATTTTATTTATGTTATCTGTGTAATGTAGAAGTTTATTTTTGATTTATGTGTATATACTTATATATAATTATATTAGAAAAAATAAATAAATACATAATGTAAGTAGATGAAAAAGATACTTGTTTACAATATTTAAGAACTAAATATTTTTCTATTATACGAGTACAAAAAAGCTACCCTTTTCATGTTATTGAAAATGATACCGCGAAGAAAAAGAAAGACCTTTTTTCCCTCGAGTTTTTCCTGATTACGAAAATAAAAACAGCTTCTGAAGAATACGTAAACCAGTGAAGCCTCGCAAACGATTACAGGTATCGTATCGGCTTTTGAAGAGCGTTTAGTGGCGCGATACACACGCCCCTTTTTTTCACCTTGTGAAATCTAAATTTTTTTTTTCATGCACGCCCCGACGATTTGATAGGCGACGCATTGAGTAAGCGTCTTAAGGCGTAAGTCGCTCTCGATCTAATATATACTTAGAAGCCTCTTTGTAATCTCGTAGTTAAAGAAACCTTGCCTCGCGCTTCCGTTCTTGCGGCTGGGAGTAGTTCGCGTCGTTTATCGGAGCTGCAAAAGGCCGGACGCGCGGGCCATCTGGGCTGATATGCAATCGAAACGAATTGTCGGATTTTCGCAAAAAATTTGCACTTTTTTTCGAACGATTAAAAAATTGATTATTCCGGTATCATATTATTTTCCTTTACTGTCGGTACATTCGATACGTTTAATCCCGATATTATTAATCGAGGATTTTTAAATATAGAAAAAAAAAGTTTATTTTTAAGTATCTCTAGCTATGTTATTAATTAATGTTTTCCGCGAAGCTTGGTATGTAAAAGATGATTTATTGTAGAACATGATAATATCCGAATTTTCGGAGTAATAATTAAAATAGGTAAAAGATTTTACTGGAGGCCTTATAAATTTTATTTGCTCGCATATTCAACTCTAAAATTGTTTTGATTTATTACCGACTGTTTTGCATCATTACGTCAGGAGAGTTTTTTAACGACGTTAACAGATTAAGCATGATTCCATTATAATCACGAGTTACGTAAATAATGCAAAAATAGAAACGCGCGCACGCGTTTAATTCGATTACGAAAAAAAGCGTTAGCCTTAAGTTCGGAAAATTGGTATTTATTTGGCTACCGAGAAATCTTGATTTATTGTTTCTTGAACGTTCCGTCTTAGTTTGAATCGTTAACGGGAAGAAAACGTACATGCAGCGGGAGGAAGTCTCGGTTAAAGTCACGTCAGCGGCGCAGATATGGTGTTTTTCAATAAACGTCATTTCTACCGTCACGAAACCAATTTGATATGCAAATTCGGTAGCGAGATTGTACTACAGTCGTGCATTCCTTTTTTTTTTTATTCATTCCCCGGCAAAATCCCTTATTCCATGCTAAACGTTAGCTTTTAATTACCTATTATCGATTTTTATAATAACAGCGATGAAAAAAAGGTAATCAACGCCGGAATTTCGTGGTTTCCACGATACACTTTTTCCCTGTTAATTAGCGCATTATTCCCTAGACGGCCGGTATAATATACATCAGCGTGCAATAAACATCGATTAGCAGAAATGTAAATAGCGATACTTGACAGCTCGCCGCCGCGGACGGCCTCGGCTCGGAAATTATCAAAACACACGTAATCGAGGGTCGCGTTTCGTGTACGAAAAAAAAAGAAAAAAAATTGCGACGCCCACGTGGGCGTTACGGCGTTACGCTCGAAATTCACGAAGGCGGCCGATAATTCGCGGCGCCTCACGTGTACACCTCGGAGCCGCGCGGCGCAGGGGGCAGGGCGCGATCGCTCGAAAATAGGCCGGAACAATCGTCGGAACAATTGTCGAAAATACATCGGGCCATTCGCGAGTCATGCGATTCCGCGAGAGCGTGGCCCCTCGCGCTGTTTGTGTGCACACGCGCGATACAGCCGCGCGCGCGCGCGTCACGAACATTCGTGACTCGGTCTAATGGATTGATCAAACAGTCTTGCTTTTATGTAGATATGCAGAGGCGCGCGCGCGCGTTGGCTCTCCCCGCGAGGTGTTGATAAAAAAAAGGGGAGGAGGCGAGGGGCGCGCGTTTCCGGCTTTTGTTTTCCGCGCCGGTACTCGAGAGAGCGAGAGAGGGGCCTTTTTTTCCATTAAAGGGGGTCGGTCGCGAGCGCACTCGAGCCGCGTGCGTACACACGCGTTGTGAGGAAAATAAAACTCGGTAATTTCGTCCCTTTAGGCGGGTGCGTGCTGGGGGTGAGCCCGCGCCGTTACTGGAATTTTCAACGAGGGTCGGTTCTGAGAGGGTAGGTTCGTTCGACGCTGCGGGCGGTACGATCGATCGATTGAATTAACGGAGATCGCGGGGCGCGCGCTTTGGCTACCGTCGCTATTGAGAAAATCATTTTTTATTTTTTTTTTTTTAAAGGTAAGTGTTTCGGTTATTCGTTTTTAAATGGCGTAGGTGAATTTTTTTTTTTTTTTTTTTTTTTATTGTCTTGAATAATTTGGGAATCGCGTGCTCGCATAAAATATACAAGGTGGCGAAAAGACGTTATATGCCTAAAAATATTATACTTTTTGTATACCCTCTTATTTATGAATCACATTACTTAAGCGATTTATTTGGCTTTTAAAAGAGAATTTTGTCGTTACTCGAGACGTCGTTATGGTTAACTTTTTTCATAAAATTATGTCACTAGAATTCTTTTTTTTTTATTATTCTTTTTAAGCACACTCTATATAAGTACACTGAGAAAACATTCTAGTAAAAATTACTATCCTGCCTAAAAAAGTGGCCACAGACTGTCATGTAGTGGAAAAATTACCATCCTGTATTATAAATTTTACTAGAAAATAATATACATTTTACTAAAATTAGGTAAAGTTTCCAATAATTCAAGTAAACTTTACAATACAAGATTGTAATTTTTCCAATACAGGATGGTCATTTTTCCATTACATGACAGTCTGTGACCACTTTTCTAGAGAGGGTAGTAATTTTTACTAGAATTTTTTCTCAGTGTACTAAAAGATAATGATATTGTAAGAATTAATAATTAATTGAATTTTGAACAAATATACTTTCTATTCGTAAAATCAAATCATGCAGAGATTCAAGAAGGTCGGAGTATCCTCTTTAATCTGAAGGAATTCATCACCAGCAGGCGAAAGCATCTAATACATTACTAATGCACAAATAATAATTTCTTTTAATAACTATGATAAATTTGTCAACCTCCTAAACGACCACACCGTCCAAAAGCTATGCCGTAAAAACATTCCAAGAGTCGGGATACTCATCAGACATTACAAGATGACAAAAAAGGGGGACACCCAGGTGCCGGAGGGAGACGCCGCGAGCCTTGGCATTGGTCTGGTCCGGCCGTAGGCCTTCCAGACGCTTGCCACGTGCGCGTAATAATAGACCACGGCTCGCTCGCGACGCCGAGAAAAGTGAGGGTCCGTATATGAGTAACGCGCGTCGCTGCTCCCTTTTTCCCTTTGGCCGGTCGCGCGCGCGCTCAATCGAGCGCGGTCGCCACTCGATTATCAGGCGGCGAAACCGAGTTAACGACGGTGGGACGCCCGAGCGCGCCCGGAATCGCATTGTTCGCACGTAAGAGCCACCGCACGCCTTGATTCACTCCAGCTCCGATCGATACGTCAGGAATCCATTGTTTAGCCCCACTATTGGTCGCTTTCTCGCACGATAATTATTTCTGCCTTTGTGTATTTTACGATTATATAATAATAGACAAAATATACGTGTGATAAATATTATTTCGTTGTCAATGAGATGTCCGACGCACGTTTAAATTATTAGGAATTTATTTTTTTCCATTCAAATTTTTATTTTATTTTATACACTGACACGAGGAGGTTCATTTTTATTAAAATTTTACGTACAGTCTTTCTAAATAAAAGGTAATATACTTTACGATAATTTGACTTACTAATACTATTATTTAGTTCATTTCAGTGCAATAAAAGAGAAAATGCTATTGTATAATAGGTTTCGTTATCTCAACGTTTTAAACAAAATATTAGAAAAATAATTCGAAATAAATCATAACATCCTTGAAGCATCAATTAACACAGAGTTAAAAATAAAAAAAAAATAAAAACAGTTTATTTATTTTCTTCCGGCGAATAATAAGCACACTTTGGATCTATTTTAAAAGCCCGAATGGAAGAAGCCGGTGGAAGGGGCTGGCTCTTTTGGTCGGTTGTTTACAAGACGGGATATTCTGGGCCGGGCCGTGGAATCCCGCGCGCGAGAAAACAATTAGCCCAGTTATCGATTCGGCCTGGGGCGTCGAGAAAAAGGCGAGGCGCCGGAAGGGGTTAAAACTTTGATGAGCCGAGTCGGGCGCGTATACATTCGAGGCTCGCGCCGAAAGAAACCGGGCTGCACATAATTTAATTGTGAGCGAGACGAGTGGACGGGTCAATTAGGCGATTGCACTTGACGACTTGATGACCGCACACTTATTAATCAATTAGCTCGTTAATTGATCGTTCGGGTCAGGTTTGACGTCAAGTATCGGCGACGCAGGTCGAACGTCTCGCGAGATATGCGGAGTGGCTTCTTTTTCCACGATTTGCACCTGTTTCCTCGGTGCCCCCGTACATATATAGATATATATAATGGTATGCACGGATGAATTTTTTTGTTTTTTGTTTTTAAAAGCTAGTCGGATTATTTTTAAGCCGATGGATTGGATTATCGTTTTCTTAAAGTGGAGTAGTGCTATTTCGCTTTGGATAGATATTTATATTTTTATTCAGGATAAAGTGTCAATCGATAATTTACACGATGAAACATTGAAAAATTAATTTACATACTTACTTACGTCGAATAAATATTAGCTTATTTACTTTACAAATATAAAGTGCTTACACGAATAAATAAATTCAATGTATAATGTAATAATTGTATAAAAAAAAAAATAAAAAAATAAATAAATCTTCTAAAAATGTTAAAAGTAAAAAATATATAAAAAAAATTTTAGCGAAGGTTTAAATTTATTCGAACCAATTAAAACTTTAGCCAATCGCTTGAATCACCGCGGAACAAATAATCTCGCGACAAGCACGGCCGGTCGTTAAACGCGGCACTCAGGCTGCCGCTTCGATTTTACACCGGCAGCGCAAACATCAAGCCGTCGCGCCGGCTCTCGACGCACCTTACTCAATTGCCTGTTAAAAAAAACCCGCGAGAACAAACAGAAGCCCGCTCTCTCGACAAAGCGGCGGAAAAAACGGAGAGTGAACCTCGGAGCGAGCAAAAAGAGCAAAAAAAAAGTCCCCGCCAGTGAGCTCGCTTTTTTTTTTTATTTTCTGCGGAGCGCGACCCTCATTACCCCGATACCCGGCACCGGCGCAGCGCAGGGGGGACGGGGTGGAGGACGAGGTAGAGTCGCGGCAGGAAAATCGGCGCGAATCGCTGGTGCGTGCAACAATTTCCGCTTTTCTCCTGCGCGCACGAGTATCCGTGCGGCTGCGTCCGTGTGTGCGAGTACAAGTGCGCCCGCGAAGTTTCAGGGTTCACGTGCTGCCCCGTGCCAAGCGCCCGCTTGATCAATTTTTCAGTTTCTCCCTCCGATTCGCCCGGCTAGCGCGTGTGCGCGCGTTCACGGTTTTGCGATATCTCAGTGGTGCGGGTGAAGGGGGGGGGGGGGTGGGGTGGTTGAATCGAGCGGAGGCGCTGATTTATCGGCTTTTATCCGGGAAAACTTTGCGATTAAATATTTTTTACTATTGTGCGCACCGCGCCGCCCGGGGAATAATCGGGCCTCTTCTGCAATTATTCTCGCTCCTTGTTATATGGCGCGTCGCTAACGTTTTATGTGCTCGCCCGCCTTTTTTTTTTGTTTTTCTTCTTTTTTTTTGTGTTTTGTGTTTCGGTCTCGTTTGACTTTTTTCGGAACGAACTTTCGGACGAGCGACGGTTTTTCCGAGCTGCCAGGGCGATTGATGCTTGCCGAGCTCTTCTTTTTTTTCCTTCCAATGTCACGTCAACGTGTACTTCGACTCTTTATCGTGTTTTTTTTTTCATTTTTTAGCCGCTGATGGACTGTCATAACAAACTGCTGGAAGTGTATAGACGCGATAAATATCGTTTAAATTGTAAACAATTTTAGTCCGTAGACGGTTGATTTCACGCTGGTGAAAAAAGAAAATGAACAAATTTATTGGTACACGCTGGCGTAATTGTGAGCGTAAATAAAAATATTGAAACGAGACAAAAAGAAAATAAATAAATAAAAATGTATCACAGAAGGTCAGATGAGTAATTAGTCCAAACAAAGGATACCCGAGAAATATAAATTTATTTCCGATAACGAACTTGTAACACAATTTTTATTTTTAAAAAGTAACGAAATGTACGAGCAGGCCGCCATTAATCAGCGCATCAAGCTTAAAAAAAAACCATATCATCCTCCTGCTTGCATTAATTTTTATTTGTATCGTCGTCTCGGTGTCGCATGAAAAATTGCCCGGGTAACTCGAGCCTCCTCCCTCTCCATCTCTCCTCTGCTTTCGCATACATGCCCCGCAGATTTTAATCTTTAAACGCTGCAAATTGTGCCTCAGCTGATTTTTCCGCTCGCTCTTTTTTCCCGCCCTACCCCTTGGGTGCACCCCCCCTCGTCTCCTGTGTACGTGTGCATGTGTCCGTTGCCACTACTCGGCCTGGATACTCAATTCCTGCACGTGCCGCAACTTTGCGATTCCGTTGCCAAGTATCCCTTCGATTTCCGGTGTATACGCTCGGCCTCTCTCTTCCCTGCCCCTTCCCTCCCCCTTTCGCTGCGAGTCAAATGAAGAAGAAGGAAACGTACGTGCGCATAAAAAGATAAAGGAAAATAAAAGGATCCACGCTGAAATGCACGAAAATTCCGCCGATAAATTCCCAAGTGCGCCCAGTCGCGTTCGACTTTATTCTTTCTTGGATTCTTTAATTGCCGGGGATTAAAAAGATATAGTTACTCTCTTTTTTCGTCATAACTGGGATCTTTTTTTTTATTGAACGTTCATAATTGATAACTAAAATTGGCGCTCGTGGGTTCGCGAATAAAAAGAATTCATCGGTGTAAGTAGAAACAGCCCGAGTGTGGTCAGACATCGCATTTTCTATAAGAACTTTTTTTTCTGGCAGTATTTTTCTCTTGCACGAAAGGATCACACTTTGGTGCAATAACCTAGGTAAATAGCATAAATAAACGTACATTCTAATAAAAAGTATGAATTCCAAGTGTCACTCACACTATCAGTACAGACTCAAGCACCGTGAAACTGGAAAAAAGAGGAAAATAAAAAGACTCTAATCCACGAGCATCCGTGAAAGTGTCAAAACACAAAGAACAGCGTAATGTATTCATAAGAAGGTGCAAGTGACGGGGAGGCGGGCAGACGAGTCAGGAGTAGACGGATGAGGTAGGGGAGGGGGGGGGGGAAGAGCCTCGGAAGTGTCGTCTATCTCGTTACGAGAGAGAGATGCTGAAGAGGGTTTGCGCGAAAAAGGTACCAGGGCGAAAGGCTTGGCGACGGTTTCTATAAATAGATCGTGTGTAGGTGTGCGCATGTATGTGTACCGGGCTGACTGCGTAAAGCGGGTTAACGGGGCCGGCTGATTACAGGGGCGCGAGAACAAAGACGGGCGGCCCTTCTCCAAAATTCATGCGTCCGAGTCGGGCGGGACGGCACGCGCGGCCGTTTATTCATGCCGCGGCCTAAATTTTCGCCGAGATCATGGGCCCGTCCCTGCGCACTCCCTATGAATTTGTAAATTTGATTTCTCGGCCCCCTAATGGCATTAACGATTTATAGATTTTTCCGCTGATGCGACTTGGTTCCCCTTTGGAGGCAATGATTTCTGCTTCCTTTAGATTGTTCATGAATCTTTTAATTTTCTCTTTTGATAGGACGCTTTTTAAAGATCATCCTTTTGTGGCAGTTCTATATTTAAGCGATAATTTTGTAAGTCCGAAAAATGAAGTGTCTAAAAAGATTTAAACCTTTTTCATTTCTCATCCGATTTGTGCTGGCCGAGGCTGAAGGAACTATTTTAACTACAGTGAAGTTGAAATCTTCAATCATTTGTTAGAATAAAAAAGTACTCTTACTACTTATAAATAAAAAGGAAGTAAGTGGAAACGGTTGAGTAAAGTATTACATTGAATTAACATCAAACTTTTACACACCTACTCTTTAATTGGATACTATTTCTATAAGACTTGCATTCAAATTTAATGAAACTGCGATATCATTAACGTTGTTCTCACAGTAGAAATTCGCACTTCACTTAATTCGGCATAATACCGTATCTTTTATCAAAACGTAGTTATTCATCTTTCGAGTGCAACCGTTCCACTGCGTATTTAAAACTTTGAGTAAGTATAAGGTGCAACGCCGCTGAAGAAAGTAATATCCACGAGTGGGTTGACGGAAATAGATTGAAATGTGCAGTCGGCAAAAGTGCACCCGGGATGCATTCCTCCCTTAAGCGCGATCGCATTACGTTCGCTTGTTTACATTTACATATAGATGGATAGATTCCCCGTAGCATCGATTCCACGCGCCACTCATATCGCGCCGTTCAATTTTTAAATTTCATCTTATTCGAGTCACTCGGTCAATTTCGTATGTTTCCCGGGCACCTGGACGCCGCTTGCAAAAACTTCATCGCTACTGCCGTGTCGAAAATTAGAAACGAGAGATACCACATTTATAGTCGGGAAGTTGGTACTTCTCGCAGCGTTCCTTTCAAGAAGAAAGTTTAAACTTCTGTAAATGTATAGGTTGTTTAAGGATGTAGAAGTTTATGTTTAGTTTAAAATATAGTTTAGCCTCGTTTAAAATTGCATGTATAAAGATGCGATCGGTAAATCATTTTGCAACTACCTATATAACTGCAAAATTTATTTGCATTTCACAAGTTCGCAGGAAACTTAAAATTCAAATAATTTAAATAATCAATTGATTACAGGCAAACTACACTAATTTACCGCACGATATTGTGAAAACGATACAAAAAGATAGGCGGCATCACCCCGAACAATCAACAATAGCACGATCCCGAGCAAACAATTCAGGCTTCCTCCGCAAGGTATCAGTTTCCACCAAATCCCCTTGGTCCCGATTACAGCGGCGCTCTCGTCTTGTGAGGGGGGGGGGGGGGGGGGGGGGGGGGGGGGGGGGGGGGGGGGGGGGGGGGGGG
>JAWWEN010000020.1:14929424-14948884 GCA_035582955.1 Sycophila texana | reverse complement strand
TTAGGGCTGAAGAGTTGTAGGAATTAGAATTATTTGATTAAAGAGTTGAAAAAATTAAAAAACTACATAAATTTAAGTAATTTCATAAAAATGAAGAAAAATAAGTAGTCTTTTAATTTTTGCAACTCTTGAGTCATGAGTATCTGGCAAATAAAAAAAACCATCTCATGAACCCCGCTATACCATTAATATCATTGTTTTATTTTAGTCAGTATTTATTTATCCAAATATTGATTAAATTAAAGTAAGCCGAAGTGTGCTGTTAAAAATGCAATCCTATGAATAACGTCACTGTTTTTTTTATAATTAAAGTTTTTTAATGATTTAAACATTACCACGTGGTATTCTGAAGCGAACTTTAATTCCTTCTTAAATAAATGTTGATATCAAAAATTTTTTTCAAGCGTTTTATATATTTTTTATGCCCCAAAACTCATCTTTCAAAAATGGCCATATTAGGAACACTTTCGCAAATGTTAAAAAAATGTATTTTCGTTTAAAACGTTATAGCTGAGGCAAAATAGCTCGAAATTAATCGTATGAGGACTTATTTTAAAACTGATATGATAAGATTTAAAATGAGTCGTTACACGTTAAGAAATTCGTCTCCGTTCAAAAGTCATGGCCGTTTACCGCTTAGGGTAGGCATATATTAGGCACACCTACCTTATGTTCTTTTATATATTTTAAAAGATAATATCATTTACACGCAATATTTCATTGGCTTCATAAAAGATGTTTTTGCGTATTTTGTAAAAACTAAAACCGATTACGAGCATTGCTTGTATTTCAGGCGGCACCGGTGTCAACGGAGAGCAACGGCAATGCCGTCGTGAATGGACGTAGCCTAGGACTCAACGGCAACGTCGTAACGTCAGCGACCATCACGACAGCCAACGGCGTTTCCAAGTCTGGCGAGCGCGACGGCAGTGCCGATCGTCAGTCTCGCTCAAATAAGGATAACGACTCCGCCGGTGCAAATGATAACCAAACAGATCTCGTCGGTGCTGATACTGCGTTCAACGGTATGTACAAACGCTGCATTTCATAAAAGACAATTCAAATGAGTGTGAAAGTAAAATGACCTTTTCATTTCGAACAATTTGTAGGCGAGGTATTCATCTACTCTGAGAGAAATTTTTTATTCGTCAGAATATATTTTACTACGATTACTCAAAAATTTTTTTATTAGTGAAGTTTATTTAGGATCTTATTCTAACGAATAATTTGAATAACTTTTGACCTTTTTATTACTTAGAATTGTGGAAAAAGAATTACTGAAAATTAGAATGGAAAAGCCTCTCGCTTTTTGTTGGTTCAAAAATCAATGTAAAATTGTCACATTGAAAAAGTGGCTTTGGTAGTCGCGTTAGAGCTATTTGCCAGCGACACAGAATTAATTACCGAGAATAAGCGATTAAGCCCGGGCTCATCGGAAACAAATTGCAATTAAAGCGCAAGAATCGATCCGCGAACACAAAGCCGAAAAGTTAGCGCGGCGCAGGGACTGGTACCGAAAGAAAATCAAAAATCAATTATCGCCGTAAGCTCTATCATGCGCGGCTGCTGCTTACGGACGCATAAATCACGCGCAGTATGCTGCGGGGATCAATGATTTTTAGATATTAAAATAGATCCCGGCGCCTCTATTTTTTCGGCCGCCCCGTTCCACATTCTCCTCCTCGCGCTTCCATTATTTATGGACGGGAGCCGCTAATTTATTCGCGCTCCCGACGTGATTTGTCCCCGGCGGTTCCGCTGCATTTTGCAAACTTTATCGGCGCGCGAGAGAGCGCGCCTCTATTTTCTCCCTCGAGGTGACCTTGAAAATTTTATCGTAAACAATTCGAGCGGTCCGAGATAATCTCGACAATGCGAGTTGTTAAAAAAGCTACTCCGTCTTGGCCGCGCCGGCTAATCTCGACGGCTCGCACAATCGTCCCTTTGAAAGGCGAACACAATGACCGACTCGATTCAGCGGCGGGAGCGAATTCTGTGAAAAAAAAGAGTCGACGCGCTCGTACACGTCGCTCCCAAGTACGACGGGAGGGAGAGGGGCGAGAGGGCTTAAGGGGAGAAGATGACACGTGGGCGTCGCTTCACCGGGTCAACAGCAAAACATCAACAAGCGCTTTAGCTCAAATATACCACTTCTCTCCTTCTCTTTCTGACTCTCGTAAAAAGCGCATCGAGGAGTGCCTTGTTTTCGCGTTCAAAACTTCTCATCCGTACTCCATACCGCCGGGCGGGAGAGCCCCGCGCGAGCTTCAGTCAAGGTCGAAAACTTTTCCGACTGTCGCGGTGATAATGTACGACTTTGGCTGCCGTCAGTTGCAAGTTCATTATTGGATGAAAATTTTAAGTTCACGCGCCTTTTCCGCGGTTTCATTATGACTGACTGATCTTACGGAGTTGTGGCCGCTTTTGTCCGTTACACCAAGTTCCCGAGGGTAACTGACGTTTTGACGGATTCGAAATTGACTTCCATTCATTAAGCTTTGACACTTGTTTGCCTCGTAAAAAGTAAAAGTAATTCGATTTGCGACATCGAATAATAATGCACCTCTGCAATTCGGACAGTGAAAGAAATAAACTCATGATTTATTCGAAAGGGTACGAAATAACGTATTTAGGTTTCTTTTTAAAAATATCGGATTTAAAAGTATAATTAGGTAACCTTGCGACGACAAAAGTGCGCCGTAACTGTCGCCTCGGCCGCTCCAAATTTCCGTCACCAAGCAATGGCTAATCAATGCCCATCGAAAATTCACTTTCGAAACGAGCCTCAAAGCCGAAAAATCTTGATCCGCGGCCAAAATTCCTCCCAGCACTCGCGCCCTACTACTACTATACCTACGCCTCGTGAACTCCCCGAAAAAAAAGAGAGTATGAGCGCGGTCGGCGGAGCGTGGAATCCGACCTCGCGCTTGCATCCAGCGAGCGAAGCTTTCGGATTAGGGCGGAAGCTCCACGCGGCTCGCAAGTTCACGATCGCCTCGACGCTGTCGCTCCGGCTGCTCGTTCTTTCGTGAATATTGGGCCGAACGCGCGCGACCTCTGTGCGCGCGACTCGCCCCCCCCCCCCTCAGTCCCCCCGGAAGCGCATAAGCCGGGGAGCCGGTGCTGCGGTGGCGCTATACATTTCTGCGCGGATAATTCCATTCGCTGTAATTGGGATTATAGTTTACGACGCTTAACTGCGGCCCGCGGCGCGCCGGCGGATTTCGGAGTGTTTTAACGTGGGGCTACGCGCGTGTGCAGCTTAAAGCCCACCCTCCCCCCGAAACACGTGCGCCGGAGCTTCGCCGGCGCGGCGAAGTTACGCGGCGTTTATTGCGCGCGCGGCTGCGAGCGGGGGCGAGCTTCCTTTACGACTCGCTCGCGTGGCTGTCCGCTACTTTCCGCGACTTTCGACGAGTCGATTGCCCCTCCGCGCGACGACCCTCAACTCCTCCGCCGCCGCAGCTTTTTCCGTCTTGCTTGGCGATGCCGCACCTACTAGAGCTGCTGCTACCGGGTGCATCGGCGAGGGCGCCCGGTGAACTATTTTTATTTGCGAAATTGCTTGATTGCTTTATTGTTATTCCCCACTCGGGGAGAAAGTTTCGGGGCGATTTCTTTTTATGAAGCGAGCTGAACTCGCCCCGCGTGCTTATTTGGTCGATTATGGCGCTCGTATTTTTTCGCTTCAAGCCGCGCTAATGCGCCTACTTTCTCAGATGTTTCTTCGCGATTTGGAGAAAGTCGTGCTTAATGTCTAATACTACTAGTTTAGGGTGACTTTTGTAAATTGCTCTGGCGATGAAGGATTTCTGTGCATTGGTGTTGGAATCACAGTCATTTTTTTTTTTATTTTTAATCGCACGAGCGCTTTATTAAATTCGAATTTAAAGCTAATTTCATTTTAGTTAAGTGTTATTCAATGCTAATAAATTCTAATTTAAAACGGATTTAACTCTCGCTAGCTCGAGACGTTAAAAATAAACTTAATTGCATGGCCGTGTCTTACCGTGCTCGTCTGTATCTACTTGAAATAATCACAGCTCAGTAACCATTTTACTATTCTCTTTTTGAACATTCCTCATCGCTAATGAACAAAAGGACTATTTATAATCGTTAATACAAGCACAAAATCTTTAAAAACTACTTTTTTAACATTTATTTTTATCTGTTTCTCAGAATTAAATTAGAATTTAAAAGAAAATTCCGAGCAACTCCGAAAAAGCAATAATAATTTACCCGCTCAGCAAAATTGAAAAAAAAAGCTCCCTTTGGCATTAATTTCGCAGAAGCAAAGAAACAACAAAAGAAAGTAAATCCAATATTAACCCGCGAAGTGACCGTGGACCGAGCCGATCCTTCATCACTTATTGACCGAATTGAAAGTGCCCGGGCACGGGCAACTTGGCCGGGCCGATCCGCAACTCCAGGGAAACTACTTTTAGCCCGCCTTTATCGCTCAGACAAGTGTTGCCCGAGAAACAGCGCGTAATAAGCCGCCGAGCGGCCCGCGGAAAAAAGTCCGCGGAACATGCCGACGGCGCCCTCGTCCGCCCCGTTATTATTCAGTCGGCGGTCCCTCGCCGACTACCCTCGAACTTCGTCCTCCTTATCTCCCTCTCGCGCGTTACTTTAAATTGTAAATGAAAGTCGATCGCGGCTCTGTCCCCTCCTCTCCGGGGATAAAAACTGTTTGAGTTGCATGAATTATCTCGCGAGCGGCTCCTCGCGGATCGATCGGCCGGCCACGCTCTCTCTGGGATTTTTCAAGCGGCGATACCGCGTTATCAGCCGCGCGACGCGTCGATCCGCGACGGGAACGTGCGGGCCGTCCGTTTTATTATTATTTTTCTTTTTTTTTGCTGCGAGGTCGCGGCTTTATGATGCGCTAAAATAACACGCGGGACAGGGGAATGAGCGAAACGCCGGGCGTTAAAATTCGAGAAGGGGTCGTAAAAGAGTGGCCCTTGCGCGTGAATTTTGGATGTGCGGGGGTATGTAGCATGTCGGATGGTTCGATGGTTCATAATTTAGATGTTGGGAGAGGGGATGTGTAGGGTAGTGTCAAGGGTACATTTTTTTCCTACTTGTTGTGTTATTGAGTTTATTATCTTGTTATTCGGTCATCGACATTCTTAACCCAGTTTTCTTGCTCTGTCTGTTACGTTTTATGTTTTGTTGTGGATTTTTTTATAGAAATATAATAAGTATATACATTTTACGAACAGATAAATCTTTTGTCTTAAATCTTAAATTCATTTTATTTTAAAAAAAAAAATTTAGAGTAAAAGTAAAAATTAGAACAGAAAAGGTTTCTTTAATTAAAGCTACTGTCCCGTTCGGGGACTATACCATTCTTCATTTGAATACAATCAAAGTGAACCGCTGGAAGTTAAAATTGGAACAGTTTTTATGCGAATCAAGTAATCATTCCCTTTCTTAGAGATACTTTTAAAATGCATTTACTTGAATCAACATTGGAATGCAAGTCAAATGCCACTTTACCTCCTTGACATTACCAAAAAGAAAAGTTTACATCATTCATCACAACCATAAAAACAGTGTAAACGTCTTAGCAGCAGTAACTTTTTTTTTCACTTAGGGCACTTTCGGCGCTTCCTGGAAGCGCCGGAAGATAAAACAATTGACGTTTTGGGGCAGCTAAGTTAAGTCCCAATTCCCGGCGACGGCTGGGCGAAAAGCCGATCGCGCCCCGGCCGTTCATATCGATTCGTTATATCGGCTCAAAGCCCCGGCGGGACGCGTCGCCTTGAATTCTAAACGCGACACTTTCACGCCCTCTTCTTCCTCTCGGTCCGATATTTAGATGCGCGAGCGCGAGGAATTCCGTGGGACAAAGTTTACGGCGGATATTGCATTCCGCGCGTTTTCTTCCGCCCCGGGGACTCTCGATCGGCTTTTAATTCGACTCCGAGAGACTCGTTGACGAGATATTGAGCCCCGGTCGCTTTTTTTTCCTTTGAGGATACTGTCGGGGACGTGCCTTCCTTCGGATGTATGTACCCTTCCAACTTTCGTCAAAAGTTTTTGCTCTGTATCTCAATTCATGGCCAATCATTTGAAGATTAGATCCTTTTCTTGTCAAGCAGAATCTTTTTCTCTTTATGATGATGGTAATAAATCAACCGAGTAGGCTTGTAATCTTAAAAAGTATAAATGTAAGATATTTGTTTACCAGCTATGAAATGTTTTTTTTTTTTTTTTTTTTTTAATTAAATAATAATAAAAAAATATTGCATTTGAATGCATTTTGAAAGTAAAAAGTAAAAGGCTGTATTTTACTTTACGTCACCTGAATCTCGCCAAGTTAATTAATCCGCGATAATCGATCCACTGAAAGTAATTCTGAAGATATCCGTTAGCGGATTATACGGTTTCAGAACAAATAGGATAGCCTTCGAGCTTAATTGCGAAAGGCGTGACGTGTTTAGGTTCTCTCGGGCCGCACGTAGCCAACTAAAAGCGAGTCCTTTGTTCCAGCCGGCAATGCAATTGTTTGAGCTCGTGGCATCTTTATAAGGTCCTTAGCGCGCCGCCACCGAGGAACTTCCCACCAACAGTTTTCGATGCGTTTCTCACACGAATGTGTATTTAAAGCGCCCCAAGGACCCGCCGAACTCGATTTTTCGTCTCGTGTCACCCTATAATTACGTTGTCTCGGAATCAGCGAGAAAATAAATGTCAATCTCTCCTTTCTCGCGCGTCATTCTCTCCCTCGATATTTAGGGCACAAATTTAAGTGGAAGCTCACGCGCCTCGAAGCGTTGCGCTAGTTCCACTGATCCCTTAATTCTATAAAATTTATCTCCCAAGGAGCAGCGGGAATAAAAGGAGATTTATCCTTTAATAAATCCCGACAAATACAACAGCAACGTCACCCTAAATTACATCGCGAACAGAGTCCCGTAAAAACAAGCAAATTTATACTCATCAGATACACGCACGACTTCATATCGCACACATACAAATACGCAAACGTGCGAGGACTAAGGAAAAGAAGAAGTCCAGAAAAAAAAGCAAAGCATCGGAGTAAACGAACTCGAGAAGAGGCGGAACTATCCTACTAACGACTAAATCACGAGGGGCGAGGAGTACACAGTATACAGCCGTCGAGCGGAGCTTAATGAATAACCTTGGGGAGCTCGGGAGGGGACGAACGAGCTATTCGATTTACTTAATCTGCAGGAAGAGCGGATCGCAGAGATTGGGTCTGCGAGGGGCTCGAGCCAAGTAGCCGATAAAAATTCATCGCTATACGCGCTGACACGATCAGCGCGTGAAAGTACGTAAGCACGTCGACGGACACGTGCGGCGCGGATAACTTAATTTTTTTTTCTCGCTCCGTTTTTTACCCTTCTCCCCTCCTCCTCGCGTTAGTCGTCGGCGCTTAATTGGATCGCGCGAGCGCGCCGCTCGATCGCGTGGGTGGCTGGCGCGCAGGTAAACTTTAAGACTTCGCGGAAAGGCCGCCTCGCTGGACTGACCGTCGTGTGCCGGGACCATTAAAAAGAGATATGGCCGCTTTCATTAGTCGCGATGATATTGTGACGCTAAATTAAGCGCCGGTAATGTTCGCTTAAGCGAGCAGGAGCGATAGACATCGAAATAACTCGGGGCTAATTTTATCGCGGGAATCTCGCCGCTATGACTTTCCATAACTCGCGCGCGAGTCCAAAATAAATTGGCGGCTCGCGCCGCTGCTATCGGTTTTTATTGTGGCCCTCGCGTTTATGCGCCTCGCTTCGAATTAAATATAATCGAGCGCTGCGTTTGACTTGCCGCGATTTGAATTTAAAATTTCTATGCACTTGCCAAAATCTAAAAATTTTACTGCGCTTTGAATTTCTGATGACGCATTTGCATTTGTTATGTGGTTGCACTGCACGGTCCCAAAAAGTAAACTGGGTTACGCTATTTATCGTTGTTCTTGGAAGACGAAATTTTTTTAATTCTAGTTCTCGAATTGGGTGAACCTTTCTATTTTTCTTTTTTTTTTTTAACAAAAGGCACTTCTTCGGAGATAAAACGTGCTTCTTTTATGAAATTTTGAGAAAGCGAATAGAAGTATATTTCATTTTTCATTATCTGAGGCTTGAAAGCTCTTGACTTTTGAAAAATTCAAGTAAATTAAATGTGAGAAGTCCAATATTACAATAAAGATTTATTTATTTATTTAAAGAAAATTTTTTTCGTTCCATAAATAGACTGCTCTCAGTTCTACTGCACACATATAAAGTCTTCTTGATAAAACGTCATTGTGCGAAGTAGAATCTTCATTTGCTTTTTATTTTTTTCTATCAATTAATGCTTGCAAAAAACTTCGAATTTGCACTCACGAAGACTGTTTACCGCGGATGACAGCCAATAATAAATTCTCGCATTACAATAAGAACGAGCCACTCGAGAAGGCAAGAAATATCCTTCCCTCCAGTGAATGCGCCCGAAGAAAAAAGTAGAAAATAAATTAAAGCTCAATCAGGCAGGCAATATCCGTAGCCGGGAGCCGCGTCGTCATTGTCCCGCAAAGCTTCGCAGGCTCTCGTGGAGGCCATACAGGGGAGCGCCGGGTCGGGTGGGCGAGCTCGCGACACGGCCCTTATACCGTATAGTAGCCATCCCAGTATATCCTCGGATCCGGCGGCGCGCCGTTATGCCCTCTCCTCCCTCCCCCCGGGCCGTAAGCCCGGGCCTATCCGATTGCGCGCGCGACCGGACTCCCGCGCGCTTCGGGGGGCTATCGACCCTCTCCTCCGCACTTTTTCCTCTCTCCGCTCTTCTTCCAGCCTCGAAGGAGAGAAAGAGAAAGAGAGAGGGACCGATCGATCGCGCCTCGAGTCCCCCGCGAAGCCGGCCTTCTCAAAGGGAAAAAGATGAGGTCACGAGACGCCGAGAGCAATTGCTCCCGCCGACTTCGCGGATCGCGCCGCCGCTCCCACACACGCTGGGTCTTGTTTCTGGGTTACCCTTTTTGCTTCCCCTTATATGCAAAGGCGCGCGCGCGCCTTCCGTGACTTCGCTTCGCCTTCGTGCTCTTCCTTCCCTCGACTTCTTGGCCCATCTGCTTTTTTCTTCTCCCCCACTCCTTTTCTTCTTGTCCGAAGCTTGTACTTGGCGCCCGCCTCCGCTTTTCCGAGACGCGCTTTTTTTAATTCGCTATTTCGAGCGTACCTTGAGGATGGCGGGGGGGGGGGGGGGGCGTGCGGAAAAACGAAGGCCGAACTATGGAAGATAGACACTTTTCTTGGGCGAGAAGTGCAGCAGGCGGCGCGTTTCGTTTGGATGTGTTCGATCGTGAATTATTCATGGATCAAAATATTGCTTGCGTGCATTTGCATGACGCAGGCGGTAGCATCGACTCGGCGCCGGGGCTAAGGCGTTTAGCCGGCGGACGATACGGCCGCGGCTTTAGCGCCGCGCGCCGCAAGCCCGGGGCGTAATGTCGCGCTGCTATAGATAGCGGTGGCTCGCAAATAATTGAAGCCGAGCAGTTATTTGCAGTCAATCACCCTAATACGCCGGAGTAGGGCCGCGCGCAGGCTCTACACCCTCGTAAAGCCAATCGCCCCGTGAATTGCGCGGAAAGCGTAAACGCCACTTTCTGATGGCCGTCTGTTTAGCTCCACCTGTGATGAAGCACACTCCTTTTTCACCGTTTTCATTTACTTTTCTGACGCTAATTCTTCGAGAGGAATTTTCCATTCGGTTATTCCAGCTACGTCTGATCGTACGTCGACATCTCTACTGAATGAAAAAACATAAGTATTCTAATTAACTAGATTATTTAAAATTCTTTTTTTGATATAGGTATGCACAGATTTTACCTTTTTACGTGAATAAAAGTGTTTAAAAATTTTGAATAGACTACACTGCAGTAAATTTTTATTCTAAGAAATAAATGTACGCCTTCAAAATGTACAAATCATTTTTCAACGATTTCAGTTTAACGTAGTTTTAGCGCCGAATGCAGTATTGAATTTTCAGCGGTGATCACTCTCTCTCTCTCTTCTCCCACTCGTCGGTGGAGTTGCAGCGGGCGAAATCGCGATGAGCAGTATAATCTTATCGATTGTCTTAAAAAGTCGGGCCGCGAGCGCGCCTCCCTTCGACTTCCTCTCCGGCAGCTAACGACCGGCGACTCGCACGTCCGAGCCGGTCTCCCGAGGAGGCAGAGGGCGAAAAAAAAGGGAGGAACGAGGGTCGAGGTAGGCGGGAGAAAATTGAGAGCGAGACGGAGAGGACGAGCCGGGGGAGTCGAGCCGAGCACTGGAGGTGAATCCGTAACGGCCCGGTCGCTGAGAGATGAGCTATGGAGGGCGTGAGATTCTCGCTCTGTATCGACGAGCGTGTGCGAGGATTTTAAAGTTTTTCCTGCGCAGATGTACGAGGGTCCCGCTTATTCTAGACTTCCCGTAATGGATATTTCTCTTACTTCGAATTTTCGCTTTAGCGTTGAATCCGTTATGGGAGCGACTGAAATTAATCTTTCAACGGTAAATAGATTTTTCGAGTTTGTACTCAATTCACCGTTTATAAATTGTTATATGTTACTTAAAATTATTAAATATTTAGTACATAAGAAATTGAGAAATCTATGACTAAATATATTTCTTTTTGTTAAACATTATGGTTACAATTTTCTTTTAACATTATTTCCTCGTAACTAAAGTGCTACATCTTTATTTCAAAAAGTGTTTTCCTAAGGGTTCGGTATCATTATTTTTCTCATAGACATCCAGCAACCAAAAATGAATGCAATCTGAAATATAAAAAAAGCGTCGTAAAAACGGAAGCATAATCTGGATAAATGGGCGGCAGCTTCGAGATAAGTGTGCCCGGGTAAAAAAATCTCTCGATCGAGACGAATCCTCCCGTTCTCCCAAGCTCCAGCGGAATGCACTCGAGATAAACCCCGCCGATGGTTATAGAAAAAAAAAGGCCGGTATTTCGTCGGGAAGGCCGAAGACCCGTCCGCCGCGAAAGAAATCTGAGGGCTGCAAAGGAGGAGGGGGGACGCAAGATTAGTCGGACGCGCGCGAGGCCTCTGCCAAACGGTCTATTTAAAGCCAAAAAGGAGGCGGTGTGTCGGTAATTTACGAGCTTTCCAGGCCGAAAAAAAAGTTGGACACCTTCGTCAGGGGGTCTGGCGGCGCCGCGGAGATACACAGGACGAGCGCCGCACTTTGACGCGCGACCCAGTTTTATCGGGTTACGTAAAATTGATCGCGCCGCCGATCGGCGAACGCTCGCGCGAGTTATTGCTCCCGCCTCTTTCCATCCGCTCTTTCGCGTCTCCCTTTTGTTCCATTCAAGTTCGCGGCCTTTGTCCGCTGAGCCGGCGCCGACACCTTGTGTACAGGTGCACCGGGCGCATGAGCCTCCGAGAGCTTCCCTCGAAATGGAAAGTTTTTGTTTGTCCTGCCTTGCCAGCGCGCGAACGCTTTTTCCTTTGGATTAATTGTTTTCGAGAGTGATTTATACGACGGGAGCTCCGCGCACTGGATGCGCGCGGGCATCAAGTAAATTCATTATGTCAACTGGAGTTTACTGAAGGTATGTTGATTTTCCACTTGGGAATGTTTGCTTCGCTTTTGCGTGATTAATATTCTTGAAATTTTTTTTCTTTTGAGTAAGATGATATATAATGCTCATAATATTCATTAGTAAAGTAGAAAAAATTGTCAACTGGTTGAGAACAGATTAGTTTGCTTGATCGTGCGCGTGATTTGAGTTTTGAATTGATCAAGTAGTAAGTATCCGGCTTTGGTAAGGCATCGATTAAAAATTAATTTTTAAAATGTTTGTTGTCATTTCGAATACATTTTAATAAATTCGATTTAAAACTGGTTTCTTTGAATAGGAAAGATTTTTCAATTGTTTAAGTAGTATGTACCCGGTTATAGTAAGACACTGATTGAAAATTATTTTTTAAAACGTTTGTTGTAATTTTTAAAACAGTTTAATAAACTAAAAATAAAAATCACATCAATTTAAAACTGGTTTATTTGTATGGGAAAGATTTGTGTACTGTTTAAGTAGTAGGGGTCCGTCTATGGTAAGACACTTGTTAAAAATGTAAACTAATTACTGCGAGTATGATAGTAGATGTTACAACATTTGCTTAACTTATACATTATATTTAATAAATTAAAATAATTGTAAAAAAGTTATAAAACTAGTTTATCTACTTGTTTATGTACATTGGTTTTTTTTTCTCTGATACTAATAAATGTATAGCTATAATATGACACGGATTACAAGTGCCTATTATATGAAGCACCTTAACGCTTGTTACGAGTAAATAAAAATAATAATGCCATCGATTTAAAATGAGTTTATGTGAATAAATAATATTTAATATTAGAAATAATAGAAAGCCTCGCAAAACTTGTTTAAATATTGCAGTAAACATAGTTTATCCATGAAAAGACTATAAACAACAATATTTTTCATGTTATTTATAAATATAAACACTTAATATAACCCCTCTCAGGAATTTCTCGTAATAATCGAAACTATCAAGCGAGGGAAGATCGTCTCTCGGATTTCGCCACATTAACCGTTAACGCCGCAACATATTACAGCGGAAAGCCGGGGCAAGGTGTCTCGAGTCTGGTGCTCTCGCGCCCACCGCTTACAGCCGCACGTGCACAGGCTCGCAGTCACGCCGGCGCCTGTACGCGTCCGTATACGTGTGTGTGCGCGTCAACCCCTTTAGATTATTCTCTTTACGAGCTGCAGCCGGCTGCTCCCGAGCAAACGAGCGCGCTAGAACTCCATGAGCCTCCCCCCGGCCCTCCCCCCTCCCTGGATCTCGTTGAAGTGCCGGAATCGATTAACGAATAAATGCGCTCGCCGGACTACGACGGGACGACACGGGTCCTTTGGCCCGACCTAACTATGTCCGTCCGTCTTTCTCTCTCTCTCTCTCTCTCTCTCTCTCTCTCTCTCTCTCTCTCTCCGTCGCCTCTCCCGGGCCGCCTCGAGGACATTAAATCCCGAGCGGAGAGTCGCAAATCTTTCTCCGAGCCGGCGGTGCGCTCCCCCGAGGTAGCGGCTCCTTTCGGGGCTGTGTATACGTGTGGGTGGGAGAGGGCGGAGCTCTCCTCTTTTTTCGGCAAGAGAGAGAGAGAGACTCGCTCTTTTCCAGCGACGCGGGACTACCACCCCGACGAGCGGCCCCTTTCAAAGAGTCCTCGATTCCGCTGGGCGAGATTTTCGAATTTAGCCCGGATTCCGCCCGCGCGCGTGCCTCCTCCATTCCGCCGAATGCTGCCCGCCGCTGCACCCGGGGAGTTCGAGCTTTTTTTCGACGCTGCCTCCTCGATTTGTTGATACGGGGAGTTGATGGGATTTATCGCCGGGGCCGGGAGCTGCCGAATGAGTTTAACCGGGGATCTTTGCTCAGCGCGGAAAATGGTTAGTGAATTAGTGAAACTGTTTTTCCACTAAATAACTTACTTGTTTACTTTTTTTCTTCTTTTTTTTTATAAGTATAAATCATCATTTACAGTTTTAAAAATCATATAAAGTTTTAAGGTAAATTTTGAAACTTAGTCTTCACCGAATAATATCGCATATCTTTGCTGCACGGAAAAATATTTTAAAATATAAAATTACGGAATGAGAAATATATTTTTTTTCCTCTCGAATAAATGATTAAAGCGTTGGGGAACTTTGAGTAATTGCACAAAAGGCCAGATCGATGCGTTATCTGGGCGCCAGAAGTAAAAATCGGGTAAAAATCGACGAGCGGCCGGTGGGAGAGAAAATGCTTAACCCCCATGAGCGAGGGGGAGAGTCGGGCTTTACATAATGTAACGCACTCGCGAGCACACGTGTTATATCCGGGACGATACATAATCTCCGAAATCCCTCTGTATATGTATGTATACTCGCGAATCCGGCTATTAATCAGATTCTCTCGATAGGGATAAAGTCAGGCGCCAGAGAGTGATTTTTAGCCGACGCCGATGCTTCGCGCTTTTTGTGCCTCCCTGTGAAACTAAAAGCTCACATCTCTGGCTCCCGCTAACTTTTCCTCGCACGCTCTCGCGCTTCCGCGACTTATACCCGTTGTGTACTTAGCTAAGTATTTTGGACTGGTATTGATTTTTCGGAAAGTTACCGCTTAAACTTTGTAGTTACCGAAATAGCACTATTTTCATGTTAATTTTCATAATGTGTTAGAAATTCTTTATTAAATTAAATCGTTAGTTTAAAAAAAGCTGGGGGGATAATTAACTTATGATAAGATTATTACAATATTTAAATAAATGCATTTAGTTTATTAATTCTTTTTTTAAAGCATTGAATATGTTTAGGTACTGTTTTATTCAAAGTTTGAGTTGTTCAAGGCTACAAGCGAGTAATTATTTTGTCGGTAGTTCAACTGACGAAATTTCCGAAATATATGCATTTGATACGATTAAAAGCAAACATGGAAGTTATTAATTTTCTAGCGCTCGCTAAATCCATTGGCATATTTTCCCTGTTTCGAAAAGTAATTATAAATCACGCAAGTTCCATCGCGGCGCGTCTCGTAATTAAATTTTCGTCGTGACGTAAAATTAATGAGATTTAGCGAAAATCAGAAAATAGAGAAAACACGCAATAACGGCCAGAAAGAATAATTTAATCGAACTGCGCGCGAAACAGAGCGTTCAATTATAAAGCAATCATCCTCGATGGCTCTTATCGCGTGAAAATCCGTAAAATTACAAAAAAAAGCGACGATCAAGCCCGAACTAATTCCCGCGTCGGTAATAATCTGACGCGAAAAAAAAATTGAAAAACTTCGGCAAGTTACGGTGGAAAGGGCGGGCGCGCGCTTCCTTCCGGCAAGTTCTCCGGGCCCCCGAGAAAGTCGTCGCGTCCTTTCGCGCGGGGTCACTGATAGGTGGCGGCACCAGCCCCTTAAAATTCAAGGCGAATCCTCCGACTTCCCGGGCTTGCCGGCCGAAATACAAAGAGAGCCGCCTCAAAGAGATCGCGCGCACTTTCCCGCGGAGGGACGAGAAAAAAAGAAAGAGGAGAGGAGACCGGGATAAGGAGGCTCGAGTACCACATGCTGCCCGCGATCCACTACCTTTGCCTTTTTAGCCGGTGTCCTCTTAGCGCCTCGCGCGAGCTAATCCGAATTTATCGGGTTGCTCGCGTGGCGCGGACTCGAGCCGCTCCGTTTTAATTAAGGCGCGAGGCCCGCGAAACCGATCCTCACCGCGAGACCTTGGTCTGCGCTTTGCAGATAAGAGCATTAAGATCGTCCAGCTTCTTTTTTCGGATTGCTTGCGCGACTGCCCAGTGGGCATTTTAATCTTGCGTTTTGCAAAAGTCAAGTGAAGTGTTCAGATTAAGTATGGGGATTTTCGAAGTTTGAAGTGGATCAGGCGAAGTGCGCGAAGTCAACCATCTGGAGCAATTTTTTTTAATTCTTCATAATTAGCTTAATTACTTTTGTAATGTACGAACAAAAAATTTAATTAAACTTTGCAACGAATTGTTTTTTTTTTAATTTTAATAAAACTGAATTGTATAAAAAAATTTGCTTGTTTTATTCAAACAATTTACTCATAACACTTTCAGGCTACACATTAAGTAATTGATTTTTTCAGACGAAATTTTGCAATTACAATCAAGTTTCTTCCTTTTTAAAAATTCTTTTTCTGTCGTTCTGTATATTTTCACTATTCAAAATACTGCACTTATACCGAAAGTTAAATTTCTCTACAAATTCTGTAATTCCGCAACTCCCATAACGCCGCAGGATTTATAGTATAATCCAACTAAAAGATTGTTTAACCGGATGAAAAATAACGGCAGAGTCGAAATTCCGGTGCTCAAAATTCAAAAATACACAGGAGCCGTACTTTAGCCGATACATCGTTCGGATGAATTATAAATTTTCGCTCGCGATGAAATGAATCGGTCCTCGGCGGCTCTCCGAACTGGGTCAAAGAAAAATCGAGATTTAACGCACAGCCATATACGCGCCGGCAGCTGTGCACTGCCAAACCATAAAAAGCGGCGAGGCCCTCGTCCACGGAGTCGCGGTTTCTGTCAAAGTGGCGGCTTCCTCCGCGCGAACGGGATCGTTCCTCAAATAGCCATTAGGCGGCCGAGAACGGGGGTGGCGCGGGGAGGTCGAACCGATCGACTCCTCCTCGGGCGGCTCGGCAAAAAGCGCCCCGAGAGCGAGAAACAAAAGCCATAAGTCACCGGCGAATTTACTACAGCGAAGCTCCGCGCTCGGGCTCGTAAGTCGAGCTTTCAATTTTCCAGCGATTCCGAGACTCCGGAAGTTAAAAGGAAGGTTAAGCGTTTTAAAAGTATCCGCGGTTTTCGAGTGCGATGTTTGTTATAGTCGAATTTCGAGGCTCCGGCTGTATTTCTTGAATCCTAGATTTCGAGGATTTCCAAAATCGTAACAATTTAAAATTAAGTAAATCTTGATAAATACGAAACACCTACAATTTATTAAAAAAAAAAATTTTAAAATAGGCTCTAGCAGTATTTTTTTCAAGAAGGAGTTTAATTAAAAAGGAAAAAAAAATTGATTTCATTAAACAAACTAGAAATTCTGACTAGCAGAAAGTCCAACAGGCTTATTATTAAATAATAGACCGACAGTGCGAGATTTTTCCGCTCGGCAAAATAATGAACTTTCCTGTGCCGGAGGAAGAGCTGCAGAAGCCGCGAATTTCGTCCCTCCAGGCGAAACTAGTTAGTTTAATAACGTTTCAACAAAAGGTGAAGACCCGGGTCCAACCTGTAACAACAAAGTTAAGTTTCGCCGTTCGAACACCTCCGCAGCCGTAATCTCCGCACAACACGTTGCAAACATCAGTGATGACGCCATAACGCCGAGCAAGACCGACCGATTTGTCTCTCCCTCTCGCCCCGGCGAGGGATGCCCGCAGATGAAGCTACATCGATGCGAAGCGCCGGCGCCGAGAGAGAGCGAGAACAAGTGAGAGAGAAAACGAGAGAGAGAGAGAGAGAGAGAGAGAGAGAGAGAGAGAGATGAGCGTCCGGTGGCCGGCGGCGCTCGGACCAGCAGAGGTGGTAAACTGCTGGGCACTTGCTAACAGCGCTGAAATTCGACCGGAGGCCCCTTGCATTATTCAAGTAAATAATCCATTTATCACGCGCGCCCGCCAGGCCGCTTTTTACCGAGCCGCGAGCGAGCTCGTCCGCTTAATTTCAAAAGCCTCGGGTGCGCGCCGGACCGGACCTGGTAATGATCTACTGATGAGCCGTTTGACGTACGCGCAAGCGCCAACGCAGATCGCTCCTCTTTCGAGGACGAACTTTTTTTTTAACTCCCGTGAGCGCCGGCCCCTTGATTAAAGGGACGCTTGATGAGGGAAGGGTGAGTTAATATGAAAACCTTTGACGACTTTAGTTTATTTAAAAAAATTTTTTTTTTTTCGAGGTTGAAGTTTGAATTTTATCGAAATGAAAAATTCTGTCGGTTTGTTTTCGAAAGGCAGAATTTTTTATTTTTTTTTCGAAAGGGTGACGTACACTCACTTGCATAACACTTTTATTTCTATAGTGACAGTGTGTTTATTAATCTTTTTATGGTGACGAGATCGTTCCGAGATAACATAAAAAATGGTTATTTATTTGCGTTACACCGATTTGCAATTTAATGTAGAAAATACGGTGGGCATGTGGACATTGTGGTATACGAGCGATAAATACGATGTTTTGAGGGGCATAAATATCCTCTTCAAAGTACGTTCCCGAAGTGAAATAACAGTAAAAATAGTGGAAGTAATTCCGATCGTAATTTTAAAAGGCCGAAGTATAAGATTATATTCCAACTGGTATTCGCCGACCTTTTGATCGAATTATTTATCGATTTCTTGATAAGAGTTGTGGGGTGCAGTTGCCAAAGCATATAAAACAGATTGACTTATTGCTCTTCCATGTGAAAGATTCGTTTCCCCCTCCCCCTTGTGCGTCGCAAGCGCGGCCAACTTCTTTGCGAGGAATTCGGCCAATAAGTTCGGTTAATTAAAAATTTCTTTAAATCTTTCCCAAGCAGTATTGATTTCATTTAAACAATTAAATAGGATTTTAAATATTATTTATTCTCCATATCTTAATTATAAAAAAGACAATTGTTATAAAAAGAAAATAGCTTTAGTTGTCGAAAAAAAGTCGAATAACATGACATGGTATAATCTCATCAGCTGAATTAGTACAATTTTTGTCATCTCTGCAATGACCTCACTGTATACAATGCAAGGACGTTCGACAAGTTTCACGGATAAGCACGATGAATTTCTAAAACGTCACGTTTGTTTTTTAATTGCGCCATTTTATTTGCTCAAAACGCAGCTGCAGCACACCAGCGCATTATCCACGCGCGAGAAAATATTCAAACGTCGATCAACGGCGCGGAATCCATGCGACGCGTCCCAAAAATAAATAAGCGCGAAGCATTTTTCCAAATGGAGTTACTCCGCGAACTAAATAAAGCCCGACTCCGCGCTGGAAGAGCAAACAAAGGATACTTACAGCGCGGAAAAAACTTGTCGAGTCGGGCTCGCCTCGCATTGTCACTCTCGACGCGCGGGGCAAAAGGCAGGAGGGGTAGTAGCGAAAAGAGGGAGGGAGGGGAGAGAAAAAAGAGCGCGAGTTCCGCGCGCAGACACACCGGGGAGAGATCCGAAACTCGAAATATCCGCGCGACTCGACGAATAATTCAGCTAACCTCGACCGATCGAATTATTCATCGATATCCCCGTCGCCGTCTACGTACGAATTTTTGAGGGAGGCAGTCGCCGGCGCATATAAAGCAGATTGACTTATCGCTTTTCCACGTGAGGACGGCCGCACGCAGGACCTAGATCGCGCGTACGGAGGGGGGCACGGAGAGAAGTACGTGCGCCAGGGAGAAGTCGCCAGCACAGGTGCGAGCCCCTCGTAACCGTTAGACGGGGACGCGCGCGCGGAATACCCGCCGCCGGTCGAGCAAATCAAGATCTATCCCTTTTATGGCCGATTAAAAGTGAGGGGACAGGTCGGCACCCGCTTCGAATTTCCCCCGAAGCCCGCGAACGCCGGCACTTGACGTCGCGCTGTTTGCACTCACGCGAGATTGCGTTGTTCACTTTTTGCACTCTCGATTTATGTGGCGAGTTCCTATTATCCGTCTCCTCTTGTGTCTTCTTTTTTTTTGCTGGAAAATCTTACGCAGCTAATACTTTTTGGCGAACGTGTGCGGCACCTTTTTTCTTCCAACGAAATATTTTATTTAAACGATTTTATTTCAAATTGTTTTCTCCACGGAGAAAAATATCCCATTAAAAATTACTATAGTTTTACCTAAAGCGCGGACAAACTGGAACTATCAAAAAAAATTAGTATAATAGCCAGCAAATTTTACTATAGTTGTACTAAATTTTACTATAGTTATATTAAATTTTACT
>JAWWEN010000020.1:14881052-14929324 GCA_035582955.1 Sycophila texana | reverse complement strand
TCGCAATTTTTTTGATAGTTCCAGTTTGTCCTCGCTTTAGGTAAAACTATAGTAATTTTTAATGGAATATTTTTCTCTGTGTCTAATTTATTTATGTTTATTTACTTATCGAAAGAAATTAAGGAATTTAATTATAGTTGAGTATAAAAAAAATGAGCAAGACAAAAGTGCAGGAACGTTCAGCTAACATTTTTAAGTGTCGACGGGATGAACGCAAGCAAGCGCTACTTCATCTTATCCGACAATGGAATTTTTTTATCTCAATGAAATTCTCGGAACAAAGGTGAACAGAAATTACGTTAATCAGCAACACTGGCCATTCAGTTGATACAATAAGAGAACTGGGGGCGTAAAAAAATAATTTACAGAAAAAAGGAAGGAGCCGAGCGAAGGAGGTAAAAAAAGCGAAAATAAAGCAGCAGAGCGCGCTCTTAATTGGTCTCTAACAGCATGTCGCGCGTTTTAACGAGCGATCCGGCCATGTGCTTTCGCGGGTACACATCGCCACGTCGTCGCTCCGGAGGCGCCGAGGCGCAGGAGCTCTGGCACTCGCGCGGACCTCCCCGAGTACCTCGGTGTGCTGCACCCGCCGACGTCGAAATCCCTCGCTCCCCCGCCCCTCCTCCTCCCCGAGGTCCCCCCTGTCTCGCGGAGGAAAAGTGTCTGAATGCGAGGGAAACAGAATTACTGGAAAAGTCGAAGAGACGCGGGGAGGAAAGAGAGCGAGCGCCCCACGAGCAGCGTGGGGCTGTGGCCGAGGCTGGATTGGTCGAGGACGGGCGGGGGGAGGAGGGCTGGCGGGGGGAAGGTACACGAGCGAGCGAGAGAGAGTCGAGAGAGCAGCTCCGGGGGGTGTGCGCGCGCGCGCTCGCGCGAAGGGGTTGCCAGCCGGGCGCGCGCGCGGGGGGGGAAGTCGAAAGTACTCGTCGCGCGCGGGTTGGCTCACTCTGCGGCTCCCGCCGCTCGGGAGCAGACACGCGGGGCCAACGCAACGCGACGACTCTATCTCTCTACGACCACTTCTCTCTTTCTCTCTCTCTCATACTATTCCTCGCTCCAGCTCTCCCGCTCTGTCTGTCTCCTCCACGCGCTTCTTCTCTTTTTCACTCCGTCACACTCGTACACGACTGTTTTTTTCCGTCTGTCAGGCGTGAGGCGCTTGGCCCCTTCACACGCATAAAAGCTCACACGAGAGTTCGAGCCCGAGCTTGGCGGAACTTTGTAAATAAAAAAGCGGCGCGAAAGTGCGTCGGCGGCGGGGAAGGAAAGTGCCGAAGCGAAGACCGAAGAGGAGACGAGGAATTTCATTTGACGCCTGTCCTTGAGAGGAGCGGAAGCAGCGCGTGCAGCGATCTTTGTAATACGTGTGATCCTTACATTATTTTGTCCCCCCGGCCGGGACGGGTTCAGTGTTGTAACTTAGGCTAAGAAGAACGAAGCGGGCTCTGGTGCGAAGGAAGAAAACGAGAGAGCAAAAAAGAAGAAGCAACGAGCAAAAAGAAAAAAGAAAATCGCGTACCGCCTGTAGATTTAAAAAGTTTCGCGAGGAGAAAGTTCGCGCGACGAGCGTAGCACACGTACAACGAATAAACAAGAAGAAAGAAAATAAAGAATAGAGGACGAGACGAGAGAGGAAGCCCGCGCCGAGAGCAAAAAGTCCATTAGTCCAGTAAGAGTCCGCGAGGATAGAGCGAGCCCGGGGCGGCAGTGGTAACAGACGAGTCCGGTCGGACGTAGCGCCGTCCGAAGCAGCGCTCGCAACGCACCTCGTTCCCACGACGAAGTCACCGGCGAAAGAGGAGGAGGAGGAGGCGGCCGCGGCTGGTGCTCCCCGGAGGAGGTCGTTGCCGAGGCGAGCGGCTGCGGCGGCCGCTGGCGGGGGCTCTGGCGGCGGCGCGGCGCCGAGCACGTGGGCTGGCCCCTCGGCGACGTCGCTGCTGCGCCCGCGCGATGTGCCCGCGCGCCGACGCGCCCACCACCTACAGCACCAGCAGCATCACCAGGACGAGGAGGAGGACGGGGGTACGGAGCGGCCGCCGCGCATCAGCGAGTTCTTCCGGCTGGCGAGGCCACCTCGCGATGAGGTGGAGGCCGGCAACGGCGGCGGCGGCGGCGGTGGCGGTGCTCGCGGCGGGACCCGGGCCGGCAGATAGCCGAGCGAGGACGACGCCGACAAGGACGTCGTGCACGTTGTTTTGATGCGCGGACGCAACTCGAACAAGCTCGTCGTTATCGACAACAACCACGGCGCCGGCGGCGACATGATGCCCGGCTACAACGCCGGCGGCGGACACGCCAACAGCCATCACCCCCAGCAGCGGGTCGTCTACCACGCGACCTACCCGACGCCCCTTGCACCAAGTGAGTTGCCCTCGCTCGTCTCACCCAACCTCCCCACTGTACCCTCGACACGCCCTCCGCTCTGTGCGGAGGCTAATCGGCTGCTTTGCATCGCACGCACGCTTAAGCTCGCTCGCACGCTCCGAGATGGCTGTGGCGCGGAGTAGCTAGCGCCCGGCGGCGCGCCACGCACGTGCGTGACGGATGTGTGTCAGTGGGGCCGCGGCGACGCGCGGCCCGCGATACCATCGCCCGCCGACCAGTGCTTCTCGTGCGCTCATGCAGACAGTAGTTTGACAGCTGTTGGCTTTTACTTTTCAGATCGACTCTTTTATTTTCGCTTGCGTTATTTAGTCGGGGTGGGAATATTCTGATGATTATCGTTTGAAGTTTAATTAGAATTTACGCGATGATTATTGTTCGATTGAAATTGAATTATAGAATTCACTCACGATAGGCGTACTTTGAAAATTAGAAGGATCACTTTTTAATGTTTATCTTTGTTTTTTCACACTGTCTGCAAATTACGGCAGATGCAACGTGCACTTGGTTTCTTAAGAATTCATGAAGAGAAATTGAGCTCTTTGTAGCTATGCATATTGCAGGCTTTAAACCCAGTTATTTTCGGGTACATGCTTTTAGAAAAAAAAAGAAATTAAAGTAGAGATTTAATTTAATCGTCTTTTCCAGTTGAATCTTGAATTGTGCAGTCACCAATTATTCAGAAATTAACAGAATTAATATTGAAGGTGAATAAAAACTCCTTTCTTTTCTTGACCGCAGTGAACTAATAATTTTTTATTAATAATAATTAAGTTTTTATTAATTTTTATTAGTTCACTAATAAAGAAGAAAAGAAAGGAGTTTTTATTCACCTTCAACATTATCATTGTGAACAAAATAATTCTTACTAAATCAGAATTAATATTGCAATTTTAGTTTCAGAATTATCCCAGCTTACAAATTTAAAAAAACAATTTTATTACGAAACCTTTTAATTTATAAAAGTATCTGCTAAATAAAATGCAAACTGGTACAGTAAATTTTTGTTCGAAATAACGTTACTAAAGGTCGATTTCCGCTCCAATTACATTGAAAACTAATTCAAATTGTCACGAAATTGGCGCATTTCAGCGCATTCATGACATTTATAGGATTGTAAATAAAACTCAAAAATACCAAATTCTGCTTTTAACAAAACGTACATTTAATTATTTAAAATTTACTACATTTATTTTGTTTGCACAGAACATTATTAATTAAATCGATTAAAGCAAAAAAAAAAAAAAAAAAAATTAAAGTTTAATTAGAATTTTTTTATAAGAATGATAAATTAATTTTTAAATCAATAAATATTTGAAGAAATGTTTAAATTTCTACAACATTCGTGTCATTAAAATCGAATATTTCATACGATGTCTACTCATTTAAAGTAAATTATATGCAGCAGTCATACACATGTCATGTTTTTGACTGAGAGACATCACTCTCTGTAACTAATCTGTTTTCTCAGTTTTATACACCTTTAAATTTCAAGTTTATAGTTAATTAGGCATGAAGAATAGACTTATGCATCACTATTTAACTAACTAAAAGAAAGTTGTATAATTCATATAATTATTTGAAAAGTAATACAATTTTTATACAAACAAAATTACTAACCTACCTACGGAATTATAACCTACCTATTTAATTATGATCACATGATTATTTTTAATCTGTCAAAATAATTTAAATTCTAAAACTAGAATAAAATATTTTTAAAATATTCGGAGAAAATAAGCAGTTTTAGTTGTACAATTAACACAACTTACTAGAAAAAAAACTATAAAATTCTTAGAAAAAAAAAATACAAATCGCCGAACTGAGCTAAAAAATAATAATAAAAAAGATTATGGAAGCAAGTATCTCTTAATAAGCTTTACACCGGCACTATGAGGGAAGAAAAGCCTCCTCGGAAGGGCCTCTTTCAGCGCGAGCAAAAAAAAAAGGCACGATCCTAACCGATGACCGATTAACGATCGGCCGTGCGGCGAAGCCCCGCCAACTCTTGGGCGCTCCCCTGAATCGCGAAAATTACATGGCGGCTCGCGGGAGCTCACGCAACGGCCGTCCGGGAATGTGTGCCAGTCGTGCGACGCGACAGCGACGACGCCGGGGCCGAGATGCACCGCGCGCCTTCCGTGTTCCGGGCTCGTTACGTCGGGAACCCCTGCCACCCCCCCTCGGGCGGCCGCTCTTGTTGTTGCACATGCTTCAAGGCGGCGGCGCGAGATCTCGGCCTCCTCTTTCACTTTTATCGCCGCTTCGGCGCGCTCTTTCATTATGCCCCGAGCGCGCTTCTTACCCACCTCCCCCTCGCGTCGATCCACCCACCCCCACCCTTCGAGCCCCCACCCCCGCGCAGTCTATGCAAATGTCCCCGGCTACTTGCTTTGTTTCGGTCATTTGAATTGATAATGGGCTAAGTGTTTACGGTTCGCGCGCGCGTCACGTTCTCTTCCCCGGCAAACTCCCTCTCGTCTTACTTCGAGCGAGCCCTGTTTTTGCGTTTTTGAACAGGCTCTTTTCCAAGCGCCCGGATGGAGGAAGCGGGCCTCCTCCGCTGATTGTTTATATTGGCTGGTTCTAGGAGTACGGAAGGATGGCCTTGTCTGACTTTAAATTTATTTAAGTTGCTTAACCCTTTTTTTCTCTTATAATAAATTCTTCGTGTAGATGTCGGAGAAAGTAGCTCGTTGTAAGTGTGGTGAAGTTAGAATAGATTAAGTATAGTTGAAATAAACCTTAGAACGACATTTATTTGGTTTTTTTGAAAAATTAACTGATAATTTTACACGATAAACTTTTGAGAGTGATGTTGAATAGAGGTATAAAAAGCATTTTAATTCAAATTTAAAACTTGAAAAGTAATTCACAGGCGAGAGAATCTCTTTGATGCACTCTACTTCAAAAGAGTTTTTTTTCTGAAATGAATCGTCAAAACTTATATGCTAAGCATCAGTTGAGCATGAGTTATTTTTTAAAGTGCAGTATATTTCTTTACCAAACTATTAAGTCAAATGTTATATCCAATCAAAAAATCAAAGTAAATAATTTTCAAAGTTAAATTAAATTCATTTCAAATTAAACAACACACACCTTCGTTTTTGTAAAATTTTTACTTACGAATACCGCCAGGAAAAAAAAGTATCTAACCGAAATTAAGCGATCAAGCTCTCACCGCAGCGATTACCATACTCGCTAGTCAATATCACTAATCGGCGGCGCCGTGTAATTCCATTGCTGCCGCCAAGCTTATTACCCGGCAGTCGAGCTAAAAAAAATTTACGACGGTCGACACGGTGATTACGGAGACTGACGAGCGATTGTTCGCCGGGGCGAATCGTCCTGATCGCGGGGAGATCCGCCATCGGCTTTTGTTATGGAACAGGGTCAGCCCCGGGCCGCGATCTTAAATCCCAGCCACTTCGTCTGGGAGTTTGCAGCGCGCGCCTCGCATTCTGGAGCTCGCGCCCCCGCATTATCCGCGCCCCGAGCCCCGAGAATCCGGACGCGCGATCCCGAATTTTCGCCGTCGCCGCTTGCGGGCGAACGTCTCAAGGCTTCGCGCGACGTCGCCGGGCGCATCGCCTTTTTCCAGCGCTCCGGATGAAGAATTACGCTGGTGCACGACAAGTCGCCGAATTCGAAATGAAGTTTGCGTGCAGATCCGTTGGAATTATTGCGGGGAATCAAGTTAAGAGCTCGTGTTTGCGCGCGCTGTTTACGGACGTTTTCCCGGTGATATCTTGGTAATCTGATGTTTTAACTTGATGACGTTGACAGATTTCTTTTTTTTTTTATATAATCATTGAGATATTAAAATATTATATCTGTATTTTGGAAATATTAGTGGTGCGTATGAACAACAACAGTACACTGAGAGACCGGCGTGAGTAAAATTTAAAAGTTGGTTGGTAAAAATTACCAACCTACGTGGGTAATGTGAGCACAAACTGTGCACATTGTAATTTTTACAAACTAGGTTGGTAAAAATTCTCAACCCAGTATTGTACTTTTTCTATTTATGGAGGATTTAAAAAAATTTTATTTACTTTGTTTTTGTTATTGCTCAAGTTGTATATACACTGCACACTATGTAGATATGGTATTAGAAACTTCAATTAACTTATTTGAAATTAAATTAATTAATGAAATAAATTTTTTTTTGAAAAAATCTTACCTAAGCGGGATTTGAATCTGCACCTTCCGGATGGGAGACGGGTACCTTACCAACTGCGCCAATCATTTAATATATACTATTAATTTCGAATCGTCCTTATACGTTACGCCTCATATTTCTTTATATAAAAATAACCATAATATAATACTAATATAATATGAATAAAAATAAATAAATAAAATAACAATGAAATAAATAAAATTAAGAAAAGGGCATCGATATGCTTCTGAAACTGTCTACTTTCATAAAAAAAATTTCATCTGCTGAAATCTAACCTTTTAAGTAAGTGTGTAAATAAAACGCCATTGCGCATCTCCGTGTGTGTATACCTTTCTTATAAATTACAAACTAGACTGGTAAAAATTATAAACTGGACTGGTAAAAATTACAAGCTAACTGGTAAAAATTACAAGCTAGACTGTTAAAAATTACAACCTAGTAAAAATTAATACCCTGGTTGGTACTTTTTACGGCGTTTAGCTTGTAATAATTACTAAGACACTAACAACAATTATTAACTAAAATAATAATCAGTTCCCTTCTGGCAAACTGTGCACATTACCCACGTAGTAATTTTTACCAACCAACTTTTAAATTTTACTCACGCCGGTCTCTCAGTGTTTAAAAAAAGCTGCAGTAAAATTTTATTGTTGTTTATTTAGATTATTGAAAATTGCCCCTTTGAATGCAAAGGAAAAATTTCGGCTTGAAATAATCCGAGTGTGCGGTGTGTGTGCATTCGAATCAATAAGGAATTTTCGACTCTCACTAAGTTCGAACATTTTTCTTCTGTTTCATGAATGTATTCAGATGGAGATCCGATCAAGCTGCCGGAAAATTTGGAGACTTTACCCCGTGCGGAGCATTTTCCTACGCAAAGGCATCGGTGGAATACCAACGAGGTAAGTGACCAATGCCTTCGTCCACTCGGCCAAAATAATCCGTAAATTTTCTCCGCTAACCAAATACTCCGACGAATAGGGTGTTCAGAAATTGCCTGAAAAAAATGAACATTTCCACTACGTGTATTTGATATCGTTTGAAGTATTTTTATGCATTATCGTCGCTTTGTGTGCAAAGCGTTTACAGCATATGTCGTCGACGCAAAAATCAATTGTACATACACTATCAAAATGTAAAGTGCTTGAGAATTTTAATCGTTTGATAATGTGCACGTACAGTCCCGGAAAAAAGAAAACATATAGTTAATAATTTTTTTTTTTATTTTCAAACCAACAGAAAATGAATTACTGTTATGTCTGGCTATATCCGGATTATACTACTCATTATTAAACTGGAGGTTTAATTTTTTCCCCATATCTTGTCCTTCAGAAAAAATTATGCATTTACGAAATACAATTATTATAATTACGTACAATTAGACATCGTAAAATAATTACTACCAATTCCCAGTGTTTTAAGTAGTAACGCCCAGGTACGGTAAGGAGCGCTTAACCGAAAGAGGTGAATCAGTCACAGGCGTCCCCCTCGCACCTTCGAATAAATTTCAAGAGTGACCATCGCTCTTCATTAAAAGAAAAACGGACTCGACCCAACCTTGAGCGCCGGCGTTAATTCCCGACCCCGTTCCTCGTAATTAAAAAGCTCGCCAAAGCGCGACGAGCAAAGGAAAAAAAAACCCGCGACGCGCCCGGCACATTAGCAACACCCCGCCGTCTGGACGCTTGTTCGCGAATAATTATTCATAAAAAATCGCGCCATTCAGACCGCATAATGAAGGCCAATTGCGGTGCCGACGCTCCTCCTTTAATTCGCGCGCGAGCGCAGAGGCACGGGCCTTTTTACGGCCGCGATACGGCATGAATATATTTACGGACTGTTTCGGCTGGTTAACGGGCCGCGCGGCAGCCAGATGGTATCGCCGCGGCGTTCGCGGTCGCGATTCGCCTCGCCCCCGTTCTCCCTCGGCCCGGCCGCCTCTCCTCCGGGCCGGGCATAATAGGCGGCGCACGGCCGCGCGGTTTCGGGAGCTTCGCCGCGGCCGAGCTCTGCTCGCCGTGTGCAGGCGCGTTAAAGAGAGCCCGAGCGGACCCCGGTATAACGCCGCCACCGGGAGACAGAGGGGTCGAGGCGCGGTAATGTACTGCCGCGGGTGGGATGTTTAGAGCGAGGGCTCGCGGCTTTGCCAGCTGCAAGCAGCGGGGATAAGCTTTTTTTTGAAAATCCTTTTTTTTTTGCTTTAACGCGTGGGAGAAATTACGATTGTTTGGTGGGGATCAGTCGATGGTGGCTCGATTTATGTGGGCTTTTAACGACGAAAATTTAAAAATAAAATAATTTTACACTGAGAATAAAGTTCAGTAATTACAACTAACCATATTACTTGCTTTAACTAATATCGTCGTTTCTAACGAAGAAAAGTACATTTCAATAAATACCTATTTTAATTTGCCGTTTTTAAAGCACTAAAGAAAAATAAACTCTTCCAAAACCGGATAAACTTGAGGTATCATTGGTACGATACTCTAATCTACGATACTCAGGTTTTGGAAGAGTTTACTTTTCTCTAGTGCTTTAAAAACGGCAAATTAAAATCGGCATTTTTGAAATGTGCTTTTCTTCGTTGCGAGCGACGATATTTACTTGTTTAAACTAAAATTTATTTGCTTTAACCAAATCTACGTTAAAACTACTAACCGTTAATTCTGATTACTGACCTTTTTTCAGTGTATAATTGATATCGTTTTCATCAATCCATGATTTTTTTTTAATGATCGCGAGCTTTTACGTGTAATAAATCGAAAAGTTTAAGTAGTTTTATTTTTTTTTTAATCGGTGTTTATTGTTTTTCTATCGATTGAAAAAAGTAGAATTTAATTGACTGTAAATATAAATGTTTTTATTACCATTAAAATAGTGATTTGATTCGCGATCGAGAGATTTATGCAATTTCAAACTAGATTTAGCGATCGTTAATAAAACACGAAGGCCTCACGAAATTTTCATGTGGCCAGCATAATAATTTCTTTTGCATCCACTCAATCTCGCATGATCGCTCGATCCTCGTCAAAAATCACTCGTCATCGCTGAAACCCCATCAGGCGTTCAGCCTTAAATCAACAGAATCGCCTATTGAAATCCCATAATAATTTCAACCGTGGCCTAAGCCACATGCGCAGTCACATATACATCTCCGACAAGGCAAACATCGAGGGAAAAAGGCTAGGGAAGGTAGGCAAGCGTGCAGTTTTATGCCGTACGCTCGCACGTGCAGAGCAAAGGGGGAGGGGAAGGGAGAGCGGGGGTGGGTGAGAGAAAGAGAGAGGACGAGAGAGAGAGAGAGAGAGAGAGAGAGAGAGAGAGAGAGAGAGAGAGCGGGTGGGCTGTGCACATCTCGTGCAGCGGCGAGAAGGTGAGGCCTCGGTGCTCGCATTCGCACACAGACGCGCTTACACGAGCGCACCTCCACCGATGCAGGTCCACTGCCACTCTGACCCCGCTTGGTCTCCGATCAATAGCTGGAGCCGAGCGCGCGAGCTTGCAAGCGCCCCCCAGTCGAGCCGAGCCGAGAGCTTTTGCGCGCAGCCAGCCCCGCGAGCCCAAGCAGCCGCCGTCGTCGGAGAGAGGGAGAGAGACGGAAGAAAGATAGAAACAGAGAGGGAAGAAAGCTGCACACTGGAGGGAGAGAATAATTGGAGAGAAGGAGGCGAACGGCGGGAGGAAGGGGACGAGGCGCGAGGCAAGTCCGGAAGTAGAGGAGGATGCGCTCGAGAAACAATGCTGAAGAGGTGTAATTGGAAAAAGGCGTATGATGAATTTGCCGCCGACGTAGACGCGGACCCCGACACCGCTGCAATATCGCTTAGGACTCCGAGCCGGATACAATAATGCGCGCGGCTGCCTCTATTTGCTCTGCCACATTTTTTTTTTTTTTTAAGCCCATCTCTCCTTTTTTTTTCATCGATGTTTGTCATTCGTATCGCTTTTTCGTTCGTTATATATCTTTTTTTTTTTTATGGGAATTTAAAGACGATGGAACTCTTAATTAGTTTTAACCATATCACTTTATTTTCAAGAGTAATTATATTAAAATTTTTTCATAACACATTTTTCACGTAGAAGAAAAGCACCTCGTGACTGGGATATTATCAGCGCAACGTAATCTCTCGATTGGCACGCAAAGCTAAAAGGAATGAATAGAAAATTTTTTTCTTCTTTTTTTTTTTAAAAAAAAATCAATATTTTAAATTCGCTAAAGAGGAATAATTTAGAGCGCGAAATAAATATGCAAATACGACGCAGTCGCAAGTATGTCGCCAATTCGAAAACTTAATTGGCAATATTTCAAGGGAGAAACACTAAACGGTGAATTCCTTACAACTTAATAATTCAATTCCCGTTCGAGATAATTTCCCGAAGGCAAGCGAACCCATTAAAATAATCTTCGCGAAATTATCTCGGTACAGCGCAGGCGGATGGGAGGGGAAGGAGGACGGAGGGACGACCGCCGCGGCAAAAACAAAGAAGACAGGGACCCCCGACCGTCCGTTCTCATGCGCAAAGCAAAAGCACTCGCGGCCAGCGATAGAAACGCGGACGGGAAATTAGATTAAGGGAATAAATCAAAAAACGCGGAGGGTCGCGCGTGAGATAGCGCGGCCAAGTTTCGCGTGTGCGCTACGCCGAGGACGAATCGAGACGGCGGCGACCGCGTTCGATCGCGCGACTCGCCCCGTGTCTTCGCCGTCGTCACTTTCGGCCGACTTCGCGAAACGAGCTATACCCGGACTCTCTTTCCCTGCCCTCCCCCTCCCCCTCCATTCCTCCTCTTTTTTTTAAGCCGCCCCTCGTTCTTCGACCTTTTTTTAGCTTTTTCGTTGAGGACGATCGTCACGTGTCGAAGGGCCGTTTATGCCTCGTTAAAAAGACGGTTTTTTTTCGAGCAGGCCGCGAAACGGTGTAATTCACCTCGTAACGGGAATTAGCTTTTCCAACTTTTTTATACGGCCGGAGCGAGCTCGCACCGTCGCGCCAGCGATATCGCCGTGATGTATCGACTTATCTTGATGTACCTGTTCTCGAAGTTGACTACGGGGTATCGGCGCGTAGTATTTAAATTGCGAATTAAGAGGGGTATCCCGGACGAGGGAAGTGAAGCTATCGCCGCTATGTACTTTTCACGTGTCGCCGTAATCGCGGCAGATCGCTTATCGCTCATCCGCGACTCGACGCTATTGCATTTTTCAGATTTTTCATTTTAAGCTTTCTAACTTAGTTGAGAGATTTATACAAAAATTTAATGGCACTGATTTCACTCAAAAGTTTTGAAATATCTTTTATTACTTTGAACTAAAGTTAATTTCTTAGTTTATGGCTTTCGCGTAAAGTTCCTACGACGGATATAAATATTAATGTTTATTAAATGGTAGCGGTTTACATTAATTAAACGGTGAAAAAAAATAAAATAAATAAATGCTTTATCATAAAAATATTTTATTGTTTCTTCAAGCAAGATACTCTAAATTCATTTTTATGAATGTACTAAGAAAAGATATAAAAAATAATCTGCTAAAGTATAGCCTCTAGACCATAAATAAAAGACGTAAAAAAGTGCAAACAATCACCAAAAGCAAGCTTCATAAATTCGAGACTGAATATTTCGATTATCTGACCCTGGAATAAAAAAAAAATCCCTCTGAGAGACTCCGTTTTCTTGGTACTATCGTCGGTGGAAATCGACGAGAGATTGACGCTATATCGATTACAGAAAATTGATATGTCGCGCGCGCGCAAGAAAGACCAGGGCTTAAATGGGAATCGCGGAAAATCAGGCGTCGAGTCGCCGACGTCCGCGGTCCCCGCGAGATTAACGAGCTCGCCTGGGCTGAAAGGCGATACGGCGTGCCTCGGAAGTGGACCAAGAGATGCCCGGCGATATATGCGCCCGGAACCCCGTGTAAACACGCGCGACCGAGCCGCTGAATAGCGGCGCTTTCTTCCGCGTCGGCATCTCCGCCCCCGCGCGACCCTTTTTTTCCTTCCCTCTCGTACTCTGCCTCCCACTCGCTCACTCTCTCTGATGTCCGTGTGCGTCGCCCTGCCGCCTTGGAGCGGCTGGCATTGTCGGTGCAGGGAAAAAAAATCTTTGAAGAGGCTTTATTTTTGCAAATAATTTTGTTTTCGCCCTCGGGCGGTATTTTTAGCCGCCTGCCCCCGCGGGCTGCCTCTCCATCGTTACCTCTTTACATCGACACCTTTTTGAATTTTAAACGAGGCTGTGGTTATATAGTTAGGCCCTCCAACAATATGAAAGAGCGTCGAATGTTTAAAGTTACTCGTGCGGCGATGACGGAGTGTAATTTTTCGATAAAAAAAAAGCGTCGCGGCTAATTAAGCGTAAGGAAAGTGGAGAAAATAAAATCGTTTGAGTCTCGAGTGGGCGAGGTTTGTTTGTTCTCGTTCACGGCCTGGCGGATTAAAAATTTGATAGGGCTTAACCCGATTGCCTAATGAGGTCGACGGTGTCGGCGGACCTGGGACGCTGATCACCGTGTCAAGATCACGTTTTGCCTTTAGCCGAGGCGTTCGACACGGATAATTATCGCCCCCTTATCGGCTCGAGTACCGGCTTGTCCGCCACTTCTTGTTCGCGCTCAAAGGCGGCCGAAGCCCCTTGGAAGGGTGGGACGCCGGCCGAAGCTGACGGAGGTGGGGAAAAGTTCAAGTGAACCGCTCGTCGAGAGGACAGCTCGCGTTGTTTTTTGAATATTTAAGCTCTCCGCACGTACGCAATCGACCGGTCGCCACTCCCGAGTCTCGGACTTTTTTTTCTAGGGTAAACAAAGCAAATTCCTCTCGCAAATAATAACAACTTCAGCTTTTCTCTTTTGATTCGGTCTTTTGTAAACAGGGAGTATGGCTTGGTCTGTGGCACAGCTTCTGGATTTGAACGCTTTAAACGATTAAATTGTAAAATATTGGTGTTTAAATTTTTAATTTTCTTATCATTTTGAACGTAGAATTATTACTTTTAACCGATTTTAATTATTAATTTAATAGAAAGCAAAAGTTTAACTTTAACCGATTTTAATTATTAATTTAATAGAAAGCAAAAGTTAATGGAGACGTTAAATCAACAAGAAAAATAAATTAGGAGTAGTGAAAATCTCTAAATATAATATAACATTTAAAAAAAAATTTATTCGTTACCTAAAAATCATTCCATCAGAAGAAATCGCTCACCCAAGCCTTTAATTCCATCAACAGCGTAAAAAAAAGTTGCGTCGATAAAAGTTACAGATCATAAACCCAATCATAAATAACCGAAAGCGATCGATATCCCTACCCAGTCCGTCGACTCCCCAATAAATCCCAACCCCGAAAAATCAAAAAGCTCGACTCGCTCGCGAAAAAGTTCACAGCGTCGGCTATAAAATAAAATATTAAACGCGGTCGCTTCTCTCCCCCCCCCCCCTTGCCCCCTCATCTCTCTGCGCGCGCGCCATCATGGGTAAAAGCGCGCGACGACGAAGCTCGCGCTCCTCAAATTTCGCTTTGAGTGCTACTCTCTCTGCCGCCGCACGACGCACGACGTCCCGTAGCCACTTTTACGCGCGGCCGATATAAACAAAATTCAAGGACTTTTTAAGTTTGCTGAATCACTCGCGGCTGCCGTCGGAGCGGGGACTTTGCGGGGGATGGAATTCCCGCCCGCGCGAGCGAGAAATAATTTTCCACGTTTTTGGCACCGGCTAGTCCCGAGACTTTAAGAGGTTCGCGTCAAGTCCGAAATCCGTCAGCCTCTGGGCCACGCTCGTTTCTCACGCGGTGCACCGGCGAATTTTCACCCTTTCGCCCGGAGAGTCGGATTTTAACGCTCGCACCACGGACGAAAGTTTACCGCGCGCGGAGAAGACGACCAGGCCAAAGTGTCGAGCTGCGCCCCATTAGCGGACCGCCTCGTTTTTTATGGCGTTTTCCACGACTCCAGCGTCTTTTAATTCTTATACGTCGTGTATTTTTCGGTCGAGGAGCGAGCTCCCCTCGTTCGCGCACCCGGAAAAAGTTCGTAGTACCACCCATCCCTCCCACTCTCCGGGCTGTTTTGCCACTGCCCGCGTTTTTCTCGGGTTGCTGAGTTATGGCGGTAAATAGGATTACGTATGAAAACACAAATGCTTTATGAGGTGTGGACATATATATTTTTTTGTTTCGGGATTAGTTTATATAACTGACTATTATATAACATTTATTTTTTTATAGATTTTGTTCTGTTGTTTGGGACCGTATTTATATAGCGCATGCAATTTCTCTTCGACAGATTGAAATAATAAATGTTTTTTTATTTAAATGAAAAAAAAGAAACAAATGTTTTTCTAGCGTGAATTTATCGTGGACATGTGTTTTCGCTGAGAAATAATATACGCAGCGAGGAGTATTATAAATTTAATGCGTCCTTTATCATCGAGTGTATAAATTGTAAACTTTGTTGAAGTGGATTTAACGCTGAAAAAATAAAGAATCGTGCTTTATTTTGATTTCTCATGAAATTGTAAATATTTCGTACGAAAATACATATATTTTTTCGTCCGAACGACAAAAAAATGTCAAGGAATATTTTTAGAACTTGCCTCCCAAAATATTGGAGCGTATCAAAATATCAAAATACTCAATCTGCGAGGTATCTATATATGTGTATCTATTTCACGTAAATCCATGAGGTTGAGGCTCTTATTTGTATACATAACATGCGTTTTTTAACTAGTCCAGAAATTTTCAGCTAAAAAATAAATAAACGTTTTTTACTTTTCGTATAAATACTCCAGCTTCAGTTGTAAAAGATCCATCGTCTTTTTTTATTATTGAATTGTGATTGAACTAGAGGTACAACTACAGGTTATTTTTTTCTATTATTATTGTTTACTCACCAGAAATATTAAAAAAAAATCTCCTCGCGTCAAACGCGTCGTTTCATCTCATACAGAAAACATAGCCCGTGACTTTAAAAATGAAACAAAAATAGATATATTTTCGCTTCACTCGCTTATATAACTAAGTCGACTCGATCGCAAACGGAAGATCGGCGAATAACTCGAAGAATCCATGGAGAGCGAACGAATTGGCGCCGTGGCGTCTCGCTAATCGGCGAAATATTCCCCCGTCGAGTGCGCGCCCCCGTGTTTTATCACGCGCGAGTAGCCGGAGCGGCTGCTGGGGACTCATCGGGTATGCCTTAATCGCCCGTGGAATTACGGCGCCGCGGCCGGGAACAAATCCAATTTGCATCCTCTACGTGGCAGATCATCGCGAGAGGATCCCCCCTTCTCCCCGTCCCCCACCGGGTGCATACCGGCTGCCGCTTTATCGCCGAAACGGATCCGCCGACGACGCACGCCTCCCTCGTGAATTATGCCTCCGCATTCAGGGAATTTTTCTTCTCGCGGCGTCGAACGGCTTTCGCGCCAGTTTTTTAATACGTCGCCGGGGCCGGAGGCCGATCTGAAAAATCGCGGTTATCGGCGAAATGAAAAAACGGCTCTTCAGTTTCAAAGGGTTTCATTTATTTTCGAAAGGGGTAATTTATCGTTCTTCACGGAAGTCCAGTTTCAGGTCGTTTTGAAGATTAGAAATGAAATTAAAATGTTTGTAAGATGAGAATAATTGAAATGGGCAAAATAAATAAATAAATATATAGAGTGATTTATATTGGAATATTAAAAATGAATCTAATTTAATTTTTTTTTTTTAATTCAGTTTAGAAAACTTAAATGATGGTAGTTTTAATAAGTGAAATTCCTGGTTATATTTATTTTATTTTATTTTATTTGGAATACTTGGAACTCGCGTAAAAATCAACAAGCATATGAGCAAGGTATACTTGTATTTGGAGTAACGTTTGTTTATAATTTGATTAAGCACAATAATCATAGGAAATGAAACTTTGAAAAGTATTATGAAATAATATCAACCTTGTATCAGTATTTTATCGTCGGTCTTTTTCACAAAATCTTTTCTAACGAAACTTCTCGAGAGGATAAAAGTGAGAAAATATCGTTATAGTGTTCATAAATTTGTACGTAGCTTTATGAAATTTACATTGGCTCAAAACCAGCGGTGTTTGCCAAAAAAGCAATAGTATACATTTTTAAAATCTAATCTATATTTATGTCCGCTTAAGTGAAGAAAATGCCAGAGGGAAAGTACTAATAACGTATTATAAATCTAACAACTCATACTATTTGATTTAACTAACAGTCCACTTCAGTCGACGTTGAATCTCTACCTTCTGTTTTTTAACGAACAGTTCGAGGATTTTCTTCATGCCACAATCACAATGCATAATTAAGAAAAATCTCGCGTAATTGTTGGGGCTTTCTATATCTCCGAAAAAATATTGCACTCCGTCGAAGCAGTCCTTCACGAATACCACCGAGCGCATAATAAAAAAGCTAACTGCACACCATATTTCGTGATAGCCGGCCATAACAATTAAAAATGTATAATTCAAATAATTTAACGAACTGCCGTATCAGATAACGTAATGAATGTAGCCGAATAAATAAATTAGCCTCATTATGTAATTCGTGTATCTGCTATTAATATTTCCGCGAATACCACGCTCTCGAGAATTCCTCGCTCTCCCACTTCTTTTTTATTTCCTTTGCCGCGCCGACGAATTAAAAATAGAGAATAAAAACGACCACGGGTAAAATCTCCACCTCCCACCCTAACTACCGAGGTCGAAACTTATCCGCGAAAATCCGGCCACTCTCACGGACCGTCGGTATACATCCCGCGCGTCGAATTTACGCCCGTGGAATACAAAGCGGACAGCCCGGCGGCGGCGTCGGGCGCCGATTAATCCGTCGGAAGAGCCGAACAAATTGAAAATCAGCATTAAGCTCCGCGCCGTCGGCGGGGCCGCGGTAATTAGAAGAAATCGCGCGTAAAATCGAAGCTCGTTACTCAAAAACACTCGCTCGCTCGCGCCGGCGGAGCCCAGAGAGCGCAGAGCCGTCGCCCGGACGAGAACGGCATCGATCGCGCGCGGGTAGGCTAGCGGCCGCGCGGAGACAAAGCGTCAGCTAATTGTGCATCGTTAGCTTCATTATCGCCGGCCGAAAATCGGCGAGAGCCTCTCCTGTCCCGCCCCCGGGGGGCACAAAGGCGCGATATCGATTCCCCGGCAATTTCCGAGGTCGCGCCGAGGAGCGGCCCGGCTTAATTGGCCCGGGCTCTTATCGGCGCCGCGGCCTTACGTGCGCGCGCGGATTTATCGCGTCGGTCCCCTGCTCTGCTCTCCTCTCCTCTGGCTATTGATGCGCCGGGAAATTGGCTAATTTTTCCGGGCGCGTTATGGCAGCGACGCGTCTCATTGTGGCGCGGCCCGATGAATTATTTAGAGCCGCCGGCGGTGTGGGACTGATTTATCGTCGGCCGGCTGTGCATCGGCCTCCGCGTGAGGGCTACGTTTTGTTCGTCGGGAGCGAGGCGTCGTTGCCTTGGCGTTTTATTGGCGACGCTGGCCGCGGGGACACTTTAGCCCGGTGAGGCGGAAGAAGAGGGAACTGGTAGGATTTTTTGACGAATGGCTCCTGGCCGAATGGCGGCTCGGCGAGATTGCGATCCGACGAGCGAGTCCGCGCTTTGTTTTTCTTTAAGATTTCATGCCCGGATTCTGGAGCCGATCTACTCTCGACCTGCTTTCGGTCGAGTCCTATTTGAAATTAAAGAGGGTAGTTTCTTGCGGCTTGAATTTCTTTTTTGACTTTGCTGTTTTTTTTTTATATGCTGCCTTGGGTTTGAATTATTTATTTTTTGCTTTATTTATGTCTTTTTCTGTCGGCGTGGAACTGGATCATCGATTATATTGAGTGGACAATTAAAAAAACGTGTATCCTGAAAAAGAAAGCGATAAAATTATTGTGCTTAAACGAACAATGAAATAAAATTTTAATAATCAGCGTAATTTTCCGGCTGAAAAATTCGAATGGAAATATATTGGATTTCTTCAAAAAATGTGAAAAAAGTACGTTATTAACTTAATTTTTCTGAAAAATTTATTCCGATGGTTAAGATACTTGGCATAAAATTGAAGTGGTTCGTTTGCCCTCCATCCCATACTCACATCCCCGATAATGGCGAGCGCAGTGTAAAACCCCAGATGAATTTTACCGAGTAAAAAGGCTTATACGCCCCGCTCGCTCGTTGTATCAACGAGTCTCCTGAGTATTTCCTAACTTACGATCTACCCCCATGAAAGATCATTTCCAGCTAAAAAAAAGAAGTTAAAAAAAAGGAAACTTTCTGTTCATTCACCCGATTCTTATAATTCATCCCCCAAATCCCTCTCATTATTTTTACGTTTATTGAAAAAAAATAAATATTGAAATGAATTCACTCGAATATTTTGTTTCAAGTTTATCTGCAATGCTTTAAAATATACGACAAATACACTCCTACTTTTTTTTATGAAGTCATATAGTAAAGCTGCCCGGGCGGGAGCGTAAAATAAAAATTTTTAGTCGTGTTTCATGCGATGTTCAATACATCTCCACGTCCTTTCGACGAATGAATATTATTCGAACGCGAATAGCGGCGTTATCTCGGCGGACATTTTCGACTTTCATATCGACATTAGGTTCGCTGAGTTACAATATCGCGGCCGAAACTATCGCGGCGTTTCGGCGTTTTATTCGATTTCAAGTAAATCCCAAACATAAAGAAAAAAAATTATTATAGTTCACCGGTTTATTTTACCGTATTAATAACGTGCTCGCAATTTAGGCTTTTTTTATCGTATTATATTATATTTAAAAATGCATTACGCGGGAAGGGAGACATGAAATAATTCAGGTTAATATGAAGCCATTAAAATTTTTATTAAACGATAATTTACAAACAACGCTTTATTAATATTCACATACCGTTATTTCGTGTAAAGTGTTATGTTATATACTGTTCAACAAAATTTTCGCATAACCATACAATGGACTTCATAAATATCGTCCCGCCCGTGGTAAATGAAAATTTTATTTTCATTTTCAATAGCAACAATTTGTTATTGCGCAAAATTTTCATCCACCATATCGTCCTTTTTCATAAAATTTTTTTACCCATCACTCAAGACGAGCATCCAAGACCATCGTCGCATAGTCGTACACGTCTTAGATCGAATTTACCGCCCATCATAATTCGAAGGCGCTTCCGTGGCCCGCAGCAGCGATTTCACTCACCCGAGAAAGAGGAAGTATTAATCTCCACGTAGCTTAATTAATAAGCCTGTCACGAAAGTACACGGGGACGCTTCCTTAATGAAGCCCGAGATATGACGAATGATTTTTAGGTCGTCCAGGGAGCCCATGCATACGCATCGGGCTGTAAGTCGTTGGACACAGGAGGAGGTCTGATAGTCCTCGTGATAGATGTGGTTAGGCCGAGGTAAGGGAAGACGAGGAAAGGGAGGCGTGGGATATTGGAGGGAGGGGGAGAGGGGAGATGGTGAAATCAACTTAATGTAATGCGGTTGACCAGTCGGAGATCGATAGGCATTCGCGCACGCAGCGAGAGACGATGCGCGTGCTTAATGCAGGCTCGAGTGGCTCTATTGTGTGGCCCGATGAGCCGAAATCATGAGGGAGGGGGATGTTAGATTTTCTTTTTCAGGATTATAATTTTGTAGGCGTTATGATAAAATTGGGAACGTATGTTTATGATAAAGTGCAAATATGAAAATGAATCTGGAAGAATTTGGCTTTGGTGGTATCACGATTGAAGTGACCCAGAATTAAATAAGCCGAAAGTAGCTATACAAATCAATTTCGAATGTGCCAAGTGTGTCAATAAAATTACGACGATACAAGATGTAGATATGTTTCGATTGGAATTTACTTTTCTTCGATTAAATGCAACAAAATAAAAAATGTAAAAACTAATTATCGCGTTGTACAATATATCATAAAATATAATAAAAACCGCTTAATCTTTGCAAACAGTTGCGTGTTTAAATATTGCATATTTAAATGTTTAAATTATACGACCAGACAGCTTGAATTTAATCTCATTTGAAAAAGGCACGAAGAAAGCGCGACTTTAAATTTTCACCCTTTAAGAAAAAAAATCTCACTCCATAAATAAAAGCGAGTCGCACACGCATACACCCGCACACTCTCATTCGGTTAAACAAGATCCGCGGGCTCGCGAGTACTTTTATCGCGCTCCGGGATACTTATTCGTCAAAAAAGTAGCGAGCCGCCGGCGCATGCACGCACGCGTGCCTATGCGCTACTCTCTGCCCCTATTTTGTCCGCCCCTCGCCAAGCATCTCTCTCTCTCTCTCTCTCCCTCTTTTTTTATCCCGACTGCGTAATTAGGGGATGGGAGAGCGACGGAGAGAGGCTCGCATACGCGGGGTGAAAGTGGGCCGTGGTCTGGGCATCCGCATCGAAATAATGAAAAGGGGCGAAAGGTTCGCGCGAAAAAAGCGGCCTCGAACGCAAGAATTCCATTCGGAAATTCTTCACCTGGTTCGGATATACATTTTTTACGCGGGCCGCCTCCTGTTTTTTTTCTTTTTTCTTTTTTTTGACCGACGAGGTCGTGAGCGCGAGCCAACGAATTTCGCGGTTTCCGCGCTCTAAACACGCGGGAGAGGCGTTCTTTTGTGATCTTTCTTCTTTCTTTTTTGTCGCTGTTGGATAATATATTGGTCTTTGTGTTTATAATTGAAATTCGGGGTGAAAATTTTTTAAGGTGCTTTCGGCCTCCACTTTTTCTACTTTCAGTGTATTTACGATTTTGATTCTCAAGTGAAACTATTTAAAACCTTTACTTTCTAAGTTTATTTTTAAACTTTAGTAAATTGTTACCTTCATGCGTGTTTTGCATGCTTAAGTAGAAAAGTTAAATTAAAAAAAGGATCCTTTTCTATGCAAAGAAGCGTTTGTATGATACCTGCTTTAATAAATCTCCAAATTCCAGCAAGTAGAAACATACGAGTATGGTCAGCCAACTACTAAATCATTCTTAAAAGACTTAAAACCGCTTTCTTTATGAAGTATTTCTTATAATAAATATAACATACTCAATTTAATATTGTACATGCGAATATTTTCTTTTGCCACGATTACATAATTTCTTCGAAGTTTTGGTCGGATTCGCAAGTGAAACTATTTAAAAACTTTATAATTTTATTTTTACATTTTAATCAATTGTTAACTTCATGTATATTTTGCATACCTAAATAGAGACGTTAAATTAAAAAAAGTACCCTTTTGTGTGGAAAGAAGCCTTTAAAAGATACCTGTTATCTCTAAATTCCAGTGAGTAGAAACAGGCGAGTGTGGTCAGACAACATCTAAATTGATTTTTAAAAGACTTTAAATCGCTTTCTTTGTGAGATACGTTTTATAATAAATGTAAAATACTCAATTTAATACTGAACATGCGAATATTTTCTTTTATCACGATTACATAATTTCCTCTAAGTTTTATAAACTCTCAGTCACTAAACACCGCAGCGACAAAAAGCAACCCGCAAACATGCCGATCGCGCGGCGCGCAAAATAAAAAAATTAAGAAACCCCAAAAGTAGAGAGTACAAAAACGAAGCCAGCGTCGGAGCTCCGAGAGAGCGCGAGCGGCCACGTCCGGGCAAAGTTTGAAACTCGAGCAGGGCACGGAGCACAGCGCGTCGCGGGGATGGAAAAAAAAGGGACACGCTCGCGCGGCGAGGCGCCGCAAAAAACGCGAAGCAGGAAACGATTCCGCGGCGCATTAAAGTCAGCACCGGCTGAAGGACAAGGTCTGTCAAAGTTTCGCCGAGGGTCGGGAGTTCCGATTCCCGGGCACCGCAGTTTTTCGGGGCCGTGTGTCAGCTGTCCGGCTCTTTGAGCCGGTCGCGTTTCGCCGTCTCGGCTCGCGCGTAAAAATTTCAATTTCGCCCGGCAGACAGGCCCGCGAGTATAGCTACGCCGTCGACCGAGTTTTAATTCGTGCGTTAATATTACTGTCGAACGAGTCCACCGGTAGCGTGCACGCCTCTGCTTCAACGAGGATTTTTCTTTTTCGCTTCGGATTAAACTGAGCTTTTGCTCTTTCTCTCTTTCCTTACTCCGCGTTCGTACGAGGTACTTTGTTATTTCAAGAAATTGAGAAGATTGAGTATTAAGTCGTTCACTTGTATTGTTTTATGTGAGAAGTCGTAATTCCAATTTGCTAGAATAATAAAATTATGCAAAATAAATGTTTAGGAATTAAATGTTTATATTCCGTTCACTTATTATTTAAATTTATAATTTTTTGTGTAAAATATTACTCCGTTAAGAGCTGAGTAATAATTTTATTTAGTTCTTACTGCCAATTTTTATGAATTAAATTGAAAATCCTAATGTAAATAAAAAAATTTCTGCAGTAATTATGGCTTTGCCTGATTTACAAAAGTTTAAACCATGAATCATTTAAATTCTAATACCGTAGATTATTTTTTATAATCCTGCAACGATCGTATAACTTGTAATCTCGTAATCCTCACCAATCACTTTATCGAATTTAGGAGAGTTTAAGTTCAATTCAAATTACGTTTCTCTTTCTCCTTCATTAATCGTTTTAATTGCTTTTGAAATTGACTTCTCACGACACATTATGAGCTTAGATAAGAAAACAGCGTGCTCGCTTGACACTCATCTAAGTTTTTAATTAGTTCTAAATTTAATCAAACAATAAATATTGATCATGAAAAAAACATTCCCGGAAAAATCGTAATCGCAAACAAAATAAATAATTCTCACTTAACACAATCGAGGATAATAGCCTTCACCTCATTCTACCCACTCAGCGATATAAACTCCACAATGCAATGGTTCATGCGACCGGATAACACTTACCCTTCCAGCTAAAAAAAAAGGAAATATCTAATCTCCCGGCAGAAACGTTTAGCCTACTAAAAAGCGACAAATCGCACGCCTCGGCGTCGAGAGTTTCGCTCGGGCGTTTAACGGCGCCGTACGGTCCCCGAACGACACGAGCGTTAAAACGGCGAGATAAGGACGGTCGAGGGGGAAATCGTCGCGATCCCGCGCGACGCGTCGCTTATATTCACGCGAGCGCGTATTAGCCCGCGACGGGGCAAAGAGGGGGGAGGGGGGTCTTCCCTCGTAGCGCAGGAGGGTGGTAGCCGGCGCTAATTGTAACAAATCGCGAAATCCCATTTGCACCGCGGGATGGAAATGCACTTTGCGTGTAAACCGCGCGCTCGCGTGTGCGCGTACACGTGCGCCCGCGGGGCGCCGGCGCGGGCCGCCCCCGGTGCGAGGAGGGGGATAGGAAGCTATAAGGGCGGATTTACCGATTTCCCGAAGCCCCGCGCGTAAATCAGCGCCCGGGACACATCACTTCCGGTTCACGCTCGAGCAAGGAGCCCGCCGCCGCCTCAAGGCTCCCGGAAGCTGAGTCGCGGAATCTATTGCTTTGGCACGCTTCTCCAGGAGAGCTCTATTCCTCTGACGCTCTAAATACGCGGCAGGCATATTCCAGCGCCCGAGACCCGCTCTCGTTTTATTCGCCGAGATGGCTGCGCGAGGAGGCAGGAAGATCGAGCGGATAAGGAGGGTAGAAGGGGGAGCGAGAGGCGACAAGCGGAGTCGGGCCGAACTTAGGAGAAGCCGCTCTCAGCTTAATGCCCAGACTCCGGGAGATATGATAAAGTCCGAGTAGCGCGGGAACGGGCTGCTTTTTGCGAGGGACCATATAGTCTGAGGGGATCTGAGCTAACGTTCGAGGAGGAACTGACGCTGTCGGGGATTTCTATCTCCTTTTTTTCTGCTTCGTATAAAAAAGAAAAAAGAAAAAAAGGGGGGTGATTGAAATCTAGAGGAAAGTGCATTGTTTTTAAGAAGCGCTTGTATTACCGACTGCTTTGGTTTTGGAAAGTATTTTCTTTGGTTGAATTATATTTCCACGTGAATATTTTTGCTCCGGAGATTTTTCTTTCGGGGCTCTTTTATTCCTCAAGTTGGATGTTGGACTTTTGTAAAGCTTAACTTTTTTCGCCGGGGAAGTTCAAAATGTCGACGGTGGTGCACACTTTTTTGGGAGTTCCTTCTACGGATTTAAACTTTGGATTGAGTACAGCGCAGTGGCAATAGAGAATTTAAACTTGAGAATCGCAGTTTAGTCACTTATTCAAAGATTAGTTTTTTGAAAAAAAAAAACCGGACAATTTTTTGTTAAATTATATATAAAAATTAGAAGGAACCGAGATAGTTGTACTGCACTATAGCTGTATGCTAACGAAGTAAAATTATTTCTGTCTGAATAAACACTTCACTCTTAACTAGTTCCACTTAAAAAAAACTTCTCCACCACCTACTTTCCAACAGACATTAAAAATCGTGCAATTGAATATTTAATTGCCGTGCAATTTGAGGAATAATTCCAGTTCTAGTAACCGAATAAAAAGCCCCTTCGTCCTCCTTACCTGCGCAACCGCTGGAACCCAACTCGGGAAGTCCGCAGTTTACATTCTATTCTATTCATTATCCGAAAATTAATTTGCATAATACGTGCCTCATAAATAACAATCGCGGGGAGTCTCGCGGAGCGCGGCCCGCCGATGCACGAAAGACCCGCGACCCCATCGAGGGGAGCCGCGCCAGAAGAAGAAGCAGAAGAACGTCGACGAAAAAAAGGGGAAGTGAGCGCGCCGTGGAAATCTGCATACGACGGCAACGCCTAGTATAGCGCATGAAGCTCGCCGCGCGCATCGATCAAGCGTCTCGAAACAATCCGAAAATTTTCCTCGCATTCGTACATATTTGAAGATAGGATCGGGTGGGGTGCCGCCGCCGTCGCAATTTCGCTGCGGTACTTTCGCGAATGATTTAGCGTTTAGTCCGCGGACGTGAATTAGCGAATTTCTTGCTTCTTCTTCGTGACCGCGGCCGCTTCTCTCTCAGCTCGCGTTTCTCTCCCTGCGCGCTCGCGCATTTTGCATACGTAATGGACGATGATATGCTGATGCTATCGCTCGGCACTCGCCACTCGTTAAAAAGCCCTAACGGAATGTCGTTGCCTAATTGTCGAGCATTCGTTTTACGAAGGGCCGCTCGATGTATCACGTTCAACGTTTTTGTCTTTTTATTTTATTTTATTCTTCTTTTTATACGCCGGGCGCGCTTCTTCAAGCTTGAAATTTGCGAAGGAGAAGCGAGCTTCTTGTTCGTTTTCTGAGGGCAATGGGAAAGTTTTAATTTCGGTCTTTAGAAATGCAAGAGCGATGGTCGGTGAGTTTTTTTTTATAGGGTGAAATTTCATTGCTGGGTCAAACAATTATTTTTAAGTGACAGTAACTTGTTCCATCTTTAAAACAGAATAACCCCGGAAGTAGTGTGACGTGAAATTTTTCGCCGCGGAATTTTTGCACTTTAAAAAGAATGAAAATCATAATGTGGAAAGTTTGCGGAGAAACTTTTAATGTTCGTTAGCACGTGTAAATAGGAGCAACAAGGCCGGTTTCTTAAAATTTTATGGGCTGCGTATCAGGGAATTGCCCCCCACCCCTTAACGCGCACACGATATTTTAAGAGAAATTCGTTTAAAATAAAGTTCAAGATGCCTGCTAACTTTAAGCACGAGCTTACACTGCAAACTTCAAACAGATCATTGAAAGTGTAATGTTTCTTGTCGTAGTTTCGCGATTCATTTTTAAGAAACTTCCTGTAACTACCTACAAGACATTTTTAATCTACTTCAAGTAACATTGTTTGAATAAAAGAAGAAAAATATTTAAACACGTTGTTTTAATATTTTATAAAAATGTTTTACTCCGTGTTCATAAGATGTCTTCTTATTTTAGATATAGAATTGCAACAATGGACATCAATATTCTACTACAGGAATGTTGTTATTCTACTATTTGACCGGGCACACATTCACGACAATTAATTTAAATTAAAAATATTATCTTCAACAATAGAAATTAAGAAAGATCTTTCTCTTCGCCAGGAATTTCTTTAAATACCAATAGCAGCGCGGCGAGGCAAATAAGAAATCCCGTCGCACGCGTGAGTCTCTTGCGTCGCTCGTCCGAAGACAAAGTATCGGAGCGCTGGCTCTTGTCTGTACAAGGCGCCGGCAGCGGCGCGCCTCCGCCTCTTTTCATCGTCCGTCGCGCGACTCTTCGCGGCCAGAATGCAAATGATCAATTAACCAGTTGTAAATCACTATGACACGGTCGCGCCGCTGCCGCCGGGCTTGGCATGTCGCCGGCCCCGGGGGCTCACCGGAGGTGCGAGAAGCGACGACGGCGCCTCTCCGCCGATATTTATATCCAGGACACGCGCGGAATGCTCGCCGTGGAAAAATGTCGCCGGAGGCCGGCGATTGTTCTCCCGGCGGCGCGGCCGTTTCCTTTAATAATGCAGAACTTCTGCGAGCGCGATATATATAGGGGCCGACCGAGGCCCCGGCGAATTCGCTCGGCGTCCTTACACAGGCGCTTCGATCCCCTTCCCACTCGCGCGCACACCGCCCGGGGATTTTCCGTACAACAGGTGCAGGATGAGGGCTCTCCAGGGGAATCGGATACGTGCGACGACATTCGCACCTTCTTCTCCGGCGTTGCTGAACTTTTTACTTGAATTTTGCGTATTTAAGTGGCGGATTTTGTTGCACTAGGAATACCTTTTTTTTTGCTCTGGAGGATTCTTTAGTGGGTACTTATTTCTGACACTTCGACTTGAATGATATTTTTTTAGCTTTTTTTTATTAGTAGTGCCGTTTTATTTTTTGAAATACTATAGATGCGTAAAACACTAGCAGTTCTACCTTGAACTTTTTTACCTTAACAAATGCACTAATAGAATACTGATAAGAGTGTGTTATCACTTTTTTTTAATCTTTTTTTTTTCATATTTTTAAACAAGATTCGCATGAAGCAAGTAAGATTTTATTGCTGACCTTAAGTATCTCCTCGACGATAAGAAATTCACCGAATGCCTCGGTACCAGCACTAGCAGCGTGCCGACTTTGTGTTTCGCCTTTCGTCGCAGGAAAGAAAGGCAAAAGGAGCAGCGCGAGGGTAGGTCCAAAAAGGGGAAAAAGGAAACGCGAAAAGGTTAGATAAGGAGAAGTTGAGCGGCGAGGCAGGAGATGGGAGTAGACCAACTGGAGAAGAAAAAAAAGAGCAAGAAGCCGGTGTAACGAGGCGGCGGCTCCCATGTCCGATTCCCTTTTGGCCCTCCTAATTTCGCTTCCACTCTCGCGGGCCGCGTCGGAAAATCCGGCGGGCACGAGAGAGGCACGCGATCTAATTCGGCTGGATTTTTCGACTTTGAAAAATTCAAGCGACGACGCGAAAAGGCCGCCGCAACTTCGATCCGCCACTCGAATCGCTCTCGAATTTAATCTCCGCCGCGGGTCCGAAAGTTTCGCTTCGGTTTACACAAAAAAAAAAAACCGCTAACTTTCTCATCTCGTTAATAAAGTTCCCGCGAGGGGCGAGCGAGCGGAAGACGACGATGCGTTTATTAACGTCAAGTCGTTTCTTCCTTCTTCCCCGCCAGTGCTCTCCTTTTTTTCCGCCTGTCTTCGACGGAGGGAATTTCCGGATATTTCGATGTGTACGTCGTGAGGCTGGGCCGTAATTTTTCGCCGCGAAAGGAAGATATTTACATCCAAACCACGTTCGGAATGTTCTGGGGAATTGCGAGGCAGCCGAGGACGCCTTTGACTGTCGGAATAAAGAAAGGCGATGGAGGAGAGGAAGAGGCGGAGGGAAAAGGTCGTTGAATTGTTCCTTCGACAATTTCCTCGCTTCATGCCCTATTTCACTCGGGGCGGAAAAAAAGGTTTAATACAAAAAGCTGCGCGAATCGGTGTAATTTTATTAATGCACGATTGACGAATATCAATTTTCGAAGTGCACCATTTACGGTTTTACGGTTAGTTTACATTTTTTTTTCCTTCAGCGTTAAAGAAATATGTAGTTTCATTTGACATTTTAATGTATTAAATTCATTTAATTTTTGTTCAGTAGATAGCCAATTATTTTCATACGAAATTATTCTACATAAAATATTACTACAAAGTGTATTTTTTACAAATCAAAACAACGAAATATTAAACAAAAAAAATGTCGTAAGCTGTTTCAGAAATTTTCATTTTTTCAAAAACGTATCAGAAGAAATACGCGTACTCAGCAGTTCTCGCAAGCTCTTCAAATATCACAGTGTCATTTGATTATCAACACTCAGCGAAAGAATCAATTTCGTTTCGCCCATTTCTCAAAGGTGAGCTCGGCACCCAGAGTTGCTAAAAAAAAGTTCGAATCGACGCGTCGCGTAAGTCCCCCGTCCCCGCGGAGACTTGCGGGGTCGACGCGCCTCGTCGCAAAAAGCTCTCCCCGAAGATGTCTGCCTTAAGCGGGTGCGCGCGTGAAATCGAGTATTTCGCGCGGTAAACGTTTCCCGGGCGCCCGACAATCGTCCGGAAACGCATCGGGCGAAATGCATTTCGCTGGAAAGCCGCCGTGGAAAATCTCCGGGCTTCGCACTGCTCTCACCCCACCGCGCGCCTCGATACCGTCCCGTCCTCCCCCATCGCGTCGCCCCATTCGACGACGAAATTTCAATGAAATCTATTGGAATTTGTATTTTCACTTTTCGTCGCGATCTCGCCTTTTTTTTTTATTCGCGGGATTTTTAAAATACGAAGTGCTGATAAATTTTGATTGGATTCAGCTGCGGTTACTCGGGGCGCGCAGGTATATATTTTTCTTGTTAAGATTGAATTTCCCAAAAGTATTTATAAATGTAAAAACGTTGAAGCGATCATTGTACGTACTTTTTTTATTATTTTTTTATTTATTGAATAATTTCAGCCTTAAAGGCCTAGAAATGGACTTGGTGTTACAAATCAAATTCACCAACCAGATCACTGTACGTACTTTATTTAACAAAAAAGTTGTCGTGCATGTACATTTGCTTGTCATTCGCGTGAGTTTACGAAAAAGCGTCAGTCTCCCGGTGAGTAGTAGAAAAGTTTCTCAACCTACAAAAGCCATCGCTTTAAATTAATTCGCCATCCATCATTGGGCTCCCCGCGAGCTTTATTCAAATAAAGCAACGCTCGCTTGAGGATTCGAAGAACATTAAATCCCCTTAAAAATATCCCCTTCCATCACGAGGACGTTCGCGCCCGGACCGCGCGACAGTCTGAGCTCTCGCGCGGCGCGCTTGAGGGACAGCTCCTTACGGCGGCCGTCTCGCCGCGTGGTTTTATGAAGATCCCGGCGCTCCGATAATCGGGCCGAGATCCCGCGACTCTGAGCGATTGCGAATATTTTTCGCGAGGCACGCCAGCGGCTGGTGAGTGAGGGAGGCGGGGGGGGGGGGGGCAAAGATGTATGCAGGACCGAGGCCAAGTCGCCGGAGTAAATGGAGCGAGTCGCGCTGGAAAATAGCTCTGATTTTCAAGTCAGCGAATGACTTAGGGGGCTTTTTACAGGTGCCTCCCCTCCAACTCGCGTCTGACCACAATGAAGTTTTAGCCGGAATTGGCTGGAGGAAGCGCGCGCGCGAGGCCGATTTATTCGAACACTTTCGTTAATCATCTCGATTGTTGGGCCATAAAGAACGAGGCTGCATTCTTCTTGGACGCGCGGCACTTCGGATTCGCGGACGCTGCCGATGGAATTTTAATTCGGCTAATTTGCATCCGAAGTTTTTGAGAGCCATTGCTCGCTGAAATATGTCGGACGTGGCCGCTTCTTCTTTATCGGCGCGCGGCCCTCGAAAACTGTTAAAGTGCGATTACGCCTTTCAAGCGAGATGGATAAATAAATGTGTTTGTTGAATTTTGAAAGCTTGGAATTGGAATAAAAAAAACGTGGGAGGACGAGAGGGAGTGGCGCGACCGGCGCGCTCGCGAAATAACGGCGAAATTGTTTAAGTCAATTACGTTACAATATTTCGTCGAGTGCGTTCTACGTACGGGAGGGCCGGGCTTTTAAAATTCAATATTTTCGCAATCGTTTGACGGATTTTGCGCGAGGCTGCGCTTAACACGATTAAAAGCTCCGATATGAAGGCACAAAAAAATCCAATTTATCGCTCCGCTCACCTGCGCGCAAGAAAAAAGTTAATAAATCACGAAACACGGTTTTATTGTACTCGACGTGAGTAGGCAAAGATGAAAAAAAACACAAAAAAAAAAACAAAGAAGGGAATTAACAGTGTGGCTCAAAAATTATCACCGGTCGCCCACTTTCCCCGACTGAAATCCCGGCGATTCTAAGAATATCCCCCTAGAAATTATAAAAAAAGAGCGAGTCAATGTTATTCAAACGCCTTTTCTCTTTTATTATCTGCGAGAGCGTAGTGGTGGTCACGAGAGACTCGTTAAGGCCGAAAGTCAAAGGAACGTGGCGGCCCTTTAATTAGCTTCAAATAAAGCCTATACACGCGCTTCTCCACTTTGGTATCGCTAAGTAAAATGGACCCTTTGTCTTCTTTGTCCGACCCCGGGGCTAACAAAGCGCGAGAAGAGCTATCAGTTCTCCTCCATCGCCGGCGCCCGCGTCTCCTCCTCCTACGAGCGGTTTCGAGTCGCAAAATAATTTGCGTCCTGTCGGCCCTCGAGGAGGCGCGTTTTATTAGCGGCAAAAAAAGGCCGCATTAGGCAAGCAATTTTAATGTATGTAAATAATGACAATTTGCATGTCGAAACACACAATAAACACGGCGAATGCATCGACTTGAAATTTAAGTAGTTTGGGCCCCGCGCTGGTCAGACCGCGCGAATAAATTACCGTGCCGCTTTTTTCGCAACTCGGCAATTAAAGTCGTTTCTTTTTTTTTCACTGGGGAATTTCGCGAGTGGCAGAAATTTAATTTCAGCGAACTGCCCAGCGGCGAGTTCCCGCGGCGGGAGCCGCGTGCCCCGACATGAATGAAACGGCGAGGCTCGCACACGCGGCCCTGGCTCCCTTCGACCCACCCCCGAGGCTCTCCGCGGCCCGGCCAATCAATACCGCGACGGCGGCGTCGGGAGCTTGCACTCGCCGAATTCTCCAGACCCTCCCAGCCCCTCTCCGTATTTCTATTTATTTCTCCGCGCACGTGTGCGGGCCAGTCCGCGGGGCTCGAGCCTGCCTCATTCGATTTCTCGATATGTCTCCTCGCGCTTTCCTTTTTTTTTTTTGTTAACCCTCGATTTCTCCTCGTCCAGTGCGACTGGCCTTTTTGTCTTTATTTGTCGGACTTCGCTCGCTCCACTTTTCTAGCCCCGCGGACCTCTGCATCTTTCATTGTCCAGCTTCTGGGTGGTTGTTTTTTTTTGTGCCCGCTGGTCTTGTCGCGGTTCAGCCGAATCGAGCGGCATGTCACGTGGGCTGATGAACGAGCGGGCAAATTTTGACTCTAATCGCGGCTAATCGCGCGAGGCTGATCTTTGGCTTGTTTGCTGCTCGCTGGGTTACTCTCGCCGCGAAATGAATTCGCATAAATCAATCAATCAATAAATCTTCGGCGCTGCTATCTATTATCTCTTTTTTACGCGACTCCGCATTTTTCACTGTCTCTTTTATATCTTTTCTCTCTGTTTTTATCTGTCTTTGTTTGTCTTTCGCGCTATTTATTTTTCACTTTTTCGCCTGTTTTTCCCTACTTTGCTGTCCCATCTACATTCAATTCGTGGCTTTGTTTATACGTCCTAATAGAGAGAATAATAATGGATCTTCTGCATCTAAAAAAGTCAGTTTTTAAAAGTGTTTATCCTCCTGTACATTAACGAGAAATATTATCTCTCCACCGCAAAGACATTTTTACGTACATTAATGTCCTTCGATTCCTTTTCGCTTAATATTGTTATTTATTGCAGTTACTGTAATCTCTCCGCGTATAATCTCATCAAGAAGCCGTTTCAGGAAAAACATTCTTATATTCGATCGAAACTCGAGTTCCCTTCACCCGGCACGCACGCAGAGAAATTTTGTAGAAAAAATTACAATACGTATAGTAAACCGAGTCACAAACTGGCCAAATGAAATAATTTACCAGATTGGCGAGCAAAAATTACTAGAGTTATAACAAAAATTACTAGAGTTATAACAAAAATTACTAGAGTTTTAACAAAAATTACTAGAGTTATAACAAAAATTACTAGAGTCACAATTAAAATTACAATACTGTATAGCAAAAATTAGTAAAGTCTAGTAATTTTTGCTCGCCAGTCTGGTAACTTTATCATTTGGCTAGTCTGTGAACCACTTACAAGTCAGTATTGTAATTTTTACTAGATTTATTGCAATTTTTGCTATAAAATTGTATAATCTCACCAACAAGCTCGAGTTCCCTTCACCCGGCATGGGAAAAACCGAGTCCCTCGGTCGCCTCTGGCACGTGTCACGTGGTTTGGGGAGGTCGGGCGAACGGTCGCGGAGAGGCGACGTCGATGCCTATCGCGCTCCCGTCTCCGAGCCGCTCCTGCGGGGACGCGATCGCGCTCGGCATCGTAATTTCACCACGTGTCCCCTCCTCCCCTCAGCTCGCGCACTATACACAGGCGCACTCCAGCAATCGCTCGGCAAGCGAAAAGTCTAACGGAGCGGAGAACCGCGTGTTATCCGGCCTCCTTGTTTGGCGAAAAGGCCGAGCGCTGAGTGGACGAATCCAGGCTCTCGTTCGACGCGTCGAGACCTACCTGCACCTGCGCCGAGCGCGAAGAGCTTAATTGAGGGAAGTTCGGGAAAAGAGGCTTGAGCAGCGCTAATTTAGCTGGGGCCGCGTTTATTCCTGCTTCCCTGGATTCGAGATCTTGGATGAACGTGTATGTGTGTATTTTTCCTCGTTACTGCGAGCGATCGATCTGATCGGGCGAGAAATCAATTGGAGATTGGCGAAAAGTTCCACGTTGTTTTTGCTTTTAGGGAGAAGAAAGTTTTTCTCTTGAAATTCGGACAGTTAAAATATGAGGTCACGATTCAAAGACTGTTTGCTTTGCTCGATTAATACTTTCAGCCAGAAAATGCTAAGATAATTTTAACAAGTCAGAAGTGAAGTGAATTTTAAGAGATTTGAGTCTTTTAAAGTTTTCAAAAGGATATCTACTTTAGAATCAATGTTACAAGATGGACTTTCGAAATTAAATTTATTGTTATTGCTATTATTATTGTGGAGAACGTTAAAGTTTAATCCTATTGATTCAGGAATTTAAATTCAATGCAGCTGTGCGCCTGCTTTATCTGGCCTGACCATACCCGTCCTATATCTACTGATTGCCACAAACCTCTATAATTTTAACGGAATATAATTGTAAATTTCTTGTCGGAAAATTAAAGGCTAATCAATGAGTTTCTATTGCGTCGAATCACACTAACGAGGAAAATTTATTGGCTGTTTTACAGGAGATCGCAGCTATTCTAATTAGCTTTCAGCGTCACGCAGAATGGCAAAGTCGGGAGGTGAAGGTGCGGCCTCGAAGTGGCTCGATGCTGCTTTACTCGAGGAAGAAAGTTCGTTATCGACGAGACGGTTATTGCTGGAAGAAGCGAAAGGACGGGAAAACCACGAGGGAAGATCACATGAAACTGAAGGTGACTTTTCCAATTATACTCCTTTTTTCTGTAAGGCGAGTCCGGGTTCAAGATTTATGAGGATCTCCAGCTAAATATCGATAGTGATACTTATCCGTCGGGGGAAAACAAATTTGTCGCAACGTCCCCTTTATCCGTGTACTTTTCCGAGTTGGATTATTTTTATTTACCGCAGACTTATGAACTTTTTGCGCAAATTGAATTGAAACGTTTGTCTCGGTTCTCTCGGAGTCGTTTATTAAAATAATATCTTGGATAGTCCACCGTATGAATGTTTAGACTACGTAATTTTCTATTAACATAAAATCGAACTCCATTATGCAAAAGCCAGCCGAGATTCCAGACTTTAAATATCTGTTGTCCTACCGAATTCGGGTTAACCTACTAAAAGTAGACAATGCCCCGTAAGACTATCTATATCTGCGTATACTCGTTCGTTCCGTTCATTCGTTCTAATGGTCCCAATTACTGTCACGTTAAAGAACTACAGTCCGATAATTTACTTCAATTTCCTTGAATATTATACTTTAAAGGGATTATGTTGACCAACATTTTTTCGTCGTTAATAAATTCAGTAATTTTTATCACATTTTCAAAGTAATTAAGTTACACTGTTTACTTGACAGTAATCAGTATACAAGTCTGGTAATTGGGTCACGTCATGAACTTTTTCACTACTTTCTCACATTTTCTAATCTCTAAATAATTAACAGCTTCTTCTCTAATTATTTTTAATCTACAAATCACCATCCTCCTTAATGAGAAAATTAAGACGCTCAAGTTTCACAAATAACTTCACGATTAAGTAAAATAAAATTATTAAAAATAAAAGGATTTACATTTAAACGAAAATAATGTAGTACTTCGTTATAAATAAAAATACGTAAATTATTATACGCGAATGTAAAACATAAAAATTTTGCGGAAACAGGTGCAAGGCGTGGAGTGCATTTACGGCTGCTACGTGCACTCGGCGATCCTGCCGACGTTCCACCGGCGCTGCTACTGGCTCCTGCAGAACCCGGACGTCGTGCTCGTCCACTACTTGAACGTGCCGTACCCGGACGGCGACGCGAAGCTCGCCGCGCTGCCGCCGTGCCTGGCCCTGCCGCCCGACAAGAAGGAGTGGACGCGCGACGAACTCGCCTCCCAGCTGAGGCCCATGTTTCTGGGGAGCGACGAGGCGGAGGGAGCCGGTGTGGGCGCCGGCCACGGCCTCCCCGGCCACGCCACCCATCCCGTCGACATGATCGTCTCGCAGCTGCTCGACCGGCAGCGCGCCTCCTCGGCGACCTCCAGTGCCGCCGCGCAGCTCGCGCCTAGGCGCCTCACACCCGACAATCAGGTTATTACCTTTTTCCGCGTTACTTATACCTGTCACCTTTTTTTTTTTTTAAATTGTCTGCTTGATTTGTGAGTTGCCGGTTAACTTGTTTTTGCTGCTTGTGTTTGAAAAAGAAATTCGAGTAATTATTTTTATTTGGAACGAAACTCTTGAAGTTCCATGGGATTCTAGTAAATAACAGCGAATGTAGAATGCGAGATTCATAAGTTTCTAAAGATTTGTGGGTTAACAAGTTAATCCCCCGCGCAGAAAATAGTTTTGAACTAGTTCCCGTCGAGTTTAGCGAGGGAGAAAAATTTTTCGGCGATTTGAAGCAACAGTACAATAACGCGAGATCGAGCAGATTTATTTAATTAAAACTTTCTCGTATGCTCCCCTCAATTCGCGAGTCTCAATTGCAAGTCAGAAGGAGCGAGCGAATTTCTTCATTAAAGCATAAAGCCTGAGGGGGTCTCGTGAGCTATCTCCTTTAACGCACTCGAGAGTCGGAGTCGTCGCGAACAAGAAAGTCGAGCGCATGACAAGCTAATTGCAGCAGCTCCTCGCTTAGGAAAAAAAAACAGGAAAAAATGGGAAAAAAAAGAGAGAGAGTGAGTGAAGGTAGAGAATGAAAGAAACTGAGCGTAATGCACATGTCGCGAACGTACACACAGGTCTCTTCGACTACCGGAGGTCAACAGCCAAGCACGACGGCGTCGACGACTCCGCGGGTTTACTCGAGACATTCCCACTCGACTCAGAGCCAGCAGCCGGCTCCACTAGTTTTAAGTTTGCAACAGATCCAGGGCGGCGGGGGCCTCCTCATCCTCAACAGTCAGCCATATCATCATCAGCAGCAGCAACAGCAGCAGCAACCGCAGCAACAGCAGCCGCAGCAGCAGCAGGTCCAGCAGGCCAGCGCCCAGCAGCAGACTGGCCAGCCGAACCAGGTGGACATGCAGCAGGTCCAGGATCAGCAGCAGCAGCAACAACAACAGCAGCACGTGGTCCAGCAGACCGCCGTAGATCGCGAGCAACAAACGCAGCAGCACGAGATCGACTCCAAGGACAATAACACCCACGGGTAAAGTACCCTACTTCCTTATCTCGATTCGCATAGCTTTTTATACCCTCCGAGAGATCCCGACTTGGTTTTCGCGTTCATTAAGAAGAGAGAATGCACTCTCGAATTGCTTCTAACGTGGAATAAACGTGAATCCTCCGTACAATTGGCCGTTACAGCAATAGCATCGTACCGGACTGCACGTCGCAACAGCAGCAGCAGCAGCCGCCTCCACCCCCGGTCGTGGCGGACTTCGCGGAGACGCTGGACCTGAGCCAGGAGGACATCCAGCGCACGCTCTCGGCCAATATGGTGTATCCGTCGCCGTCGCCCTCGCCCGCCGACAACAGCATCATGAACGCCATGGACTTTATAGACTCGACCGACGACGTCCTCGTCAATCTCGACGCCTTCGATATGTTCAGCGACCTGCCGGAGCTGCACGAGTTCGAGGCGGCGGCGAGCGCCGCCGAGGCCGAGTCCACCAACCACAAGACTGACGGCGTGCGGATGCTGCCCGACAACGGCGACACCCAGTGCCACCAGCCCACCCCCGTGCACATCGCCGAGTACAGCCCCGAGTGGAGCTACACCGAGGGTGGCGTCAAGGTTCGATCGGCGTTTTTTTTTTCTTTTTTTCGTTCGATTTTTCTTTGTTTCCTTCTTTTGTTTGCGCGTGGTTTCTCTTCCTGGGAGTTCCGCGTGGGCAATTTCTTTAAGGCCACTAATTTTGTATATGAGCTGGAAATCCCGAATAAGTGGCGAATGCTGTATGCGACGGGCGATCCGTGAATTTGCGTCACGAGATTTATTGCTCGTACTTTCCATATAATGTAAATTCTTTCGTGGATTCAATCGTGAATTTCGTGGATTGTTCAAATTGACGACGAAAAGAAAACGGCTCAACAAATGAAATAAAGTATAATTGAAATAATTTTCGTTCGAGAAAGATTCAATATGGAAAGGGTATACGGCGCAATGGCAGAGGCATCTTGGACAATGGAAAAAGTCATTAATTTCCGCTGATTCAGTTGCACATCGAAAATGCATATACGACGAGAAAACAATTTGCAAGATCGTAATATGCGCATTAGTTAGCGGCTGTGCCCGTAATTATCGGCAACCCGATGATTAACGCCCTCGTTAATTTCGTTAAAGCGGGCCATTTTCGACTTTCTTTCCGCGTGGCCGGGCCGGGAGGCAATTTGTTATCGCCTCAGCTACACCAGAGCCGGCCATTCGTAACTTTTGCCCCCTTACTAAATTTGTCATCCCCCGTTTAAATCTTCATGGGTTTCCCTTTTTCACTTTATTACCTCGATAAACGCTCCCAACTCTTTTTCCCTTCAAACCTGTTTTCTATCATAATTAAGCCGAGGAACCATTAAAATTGTTAAGAGTATGTCGCTTACCGATAAAATTCAATTACGCTAAAAACCACTTTTCTCTGCGAATCTAAAATTGCCTTTAAAATCGTTTAACCATTAATATAAAAAAAAGTTTCACCTTAAATTGACTGTCCAAAATTGCGAAAATGTTTAGGTGCTGGTGGCAGGCCCGTGGACAGGCAGCAGTTCGCAGACGTACTCGATTCTGTTCGACGGGGAGCCGGTGGAGGCCTGTCTAGTGCAGCCCGGTGTGCTGCGCTGTCGGTGTCCGGCACACGCAGCAGGCGTCGCATCCCTTCAGGTCGCCTGCGACGGCTTCGTCGTTTCGGACAGCGTAGCCTTTGAGTATCGTAGGCCGCCGCAGAGCGAGCCCAGTCCTGAGAAGGCCCTGCTCGACCGGTTGGCCGACGTCGAAACGAGGCTGCAGGGCCCTGGGCCACCTTCGCCCGCTGCACACCTCGAGGAGAGGCTAGTCGCCTACTGTCAGGTATGTTTTTTACTTTTCAATTTTTTTGGTTATTTTTATAATTATTTTCTTTTTTTTCTACGTTTTCACATAGTTTTTGTGACGTTCCTACACGCTAAATCGGGTAGAATGAAATGAAGTTAGATAGAAGTTTACTCCCTCGATTAGAGGAATAGAGTAATTTTTTAACTCAAATGTAAAGTGAAAGCGTAGACCATGACTTAAAAATCCTACTGTATGAAATTAAGTCATCATGTAAAGTGATTATTTCACTCCACTAAACTAAATTTCAAATTTAACTCTATGAATGAATTAACTCTAGAATTACCCTAAAAAAGAGTGATATTTCACTTTAGCTGTTTCAGCGTGTACCGAAAGAAAGTGCATTTCATTTTTTGTTAAAGAACAAAAGTATCTGACACGAAGAGAAACACTTTCCGCAAAGAAAGACACATTTCGTGAAATTCTCATGAAAGAAACCCTTTTGGAAATCTCTCGAAATGTGCTTTCTTCCTGAATCTCTCACGAAATACGTTTATCTTTGGGCGATTCCATGAAATGTGCGTTTTCTTATTCTAATATCACGAAGTCTGCCAGTCTTTTCCGGTAATTTAAAACGTCTTTTTATTACCAGCTATATTCCATAATCGTAATATTTCATTTACTTTAAAAAATGTTTTAACGTTAAAATTAAATGCTCTCGCCGATGATTTATTTCAGGATGCGGTGGTGAGGCCGTGGCGTACGGGCGCGGAGCCGCTGCAATCGGGTGGACCGACGTTGCTTCACCTGGCCGCGGGTCTGGGCTATTCGCGACTCGCCTGCGCCTTGCTGCATTGGCGCGCCGAAAATCCAAGCAGCGTCCTGGACGCCGAGGTGGACGCGCTGAGGCAGGACGCCGCTGGACTCACGCCGCTCGCTTGGGCCTGCGCCGCCGGACACGCCGACACCGCGAGGATTCTTTACCGGTGAGATACGCAGCCGATGTTTTTATGAAATTTTTACGCAGTCCGCGTATTTTTTTTTTATTTTTAATTTTAGTTCATTGAAAAAAAGAAGGGGTTTCTGCAAGTTTCAGTCGCGCTGAATAAAATTTCAGACGCATTTTAATATAATCTGTTGTTGTTGCGAAGTAATTGTTTAACGAGCTTTAGAGCAAGCGTGGGCAAACGGTTAGTTGTAAAGCCCGAGTTCGGTGGAAATTAGCCAACTTGGTCAGTTGCAACAAGTGAAATTTGTACTATTATTCCCTTATCAGCAGTTGTCTTAGGACGTGTAATTGTTTTTACTGTACGTGTAACTTTTTTTAAGATGTAAGGTATTACAGCCAATTTTCCAAGCATTACAATGTAAACGCGCTCGCGTTAAATTGAATGTTGAATTAAGGTTCATCTCTTAAAGCAACGTGGAAACCCTAATTTTTTCAATAATAAACCCACTAGTATAACAAATATTTTTTTTAACCGAACACAAGATAAATAGCTTTAATCAATGACCACATTTTTATTATTTCAAATTTCAAATAGGTTCCTTTCGCATATACCGACACATACCGTCCGCCGTATACTTTTGCGCTACTAATGAGCAAGAACTTGTCTCGCTCTTGTCATTGATTAACGTGCAAGAAGAAAATAAAATTTATAGAGCCGCCTACTAAATACGTGAAATCTTGAGAGGCAATACTCTGAAACGAGGCGATTATACGATAGTCACAATAAAAAAATAAAAAAAAATCGAGGGAATCGCAGTGAACACTGGCGATCGAAGCTCGCGAGAGTCGCAGAGAAACGCGCGTACTCGAAAGCCGGTCCTTCGTCGGCCCTCCCTAGCGGTGGGTTCTTCCGCGCGCCTCCAACAAAACAAAAACCCTTGTGCCTTGGCAGCTTAAAAAAAAAGTGGTTTTTCTCTTCTGTCTCGTTTGTCCAGATGGAATGCGATGGCGCTGCGCGTGCGAGATTGTCGGAACAGGAGCGCGACCGAGCTGGCCGCGGAGAACGGCCACAGCGCTATCGCCGAAGAGCTGAATCGCTTGGAGGCTCGCCGGCAAGACGAGAGGCTCTTCTTGAGACCGGCCAGCCCGAGCCCTAGGAGGCCCTCCCAAGACAGCGGTCTCGATCTGGCTCTCTGTTAGTTCTCGTTTATTTTTTTAACCCTTTTTATTACCTTTACTTTATATTGTTTATGTTTTAGTTGTCTTTTTTTTTCATTTTAATTTTTTTAGGTTTTTTTACACTGCATTTTTTTCACTTCTATTTTATTTATTTTAGTTGACCGACGTTCTCCCATTGTGAACACTTTTATTTCAGTATATACTTTTCCTTTATTGGTGTTAAATTATTATGAAGGAACCTTTCTGTTTTTTGAAAAGTCTACATACATTTTTTTTATGAAACAGAATGGTTTCAACTTTTTTTTAGAAAGTGTGACTTATAACATCACTTTTGCAGTTTGAAAAATTTTGAATAATGTATTTCACACTTTCTTATTTAATATAGATGTATATTTTCTCTTTAGTTGTATTATCTAAATGTTTTTTACTTTACTTTTCTTATAATTTTTAGTGTCTTTGAGATTCTCTCCTGGTGTTTGTAGATGTTCCAGCACTGTTATGCAGAAGCAACTATGTGAATTAGATTTCAAAATGTTAAACCAAAGAAAAGCATACGTTACTTCTGCATACTACCTTGTAACACACCAAAAATAAAAATCACCACTCTCTGTTGACCTTTTGAAATTGTAAAATAAGAGTAAGAAAAAAGAATTAAATTGTTCCGTAATTCCAAGTAGCTAGTGAAATAGTAAAAGTTTGTAATAGCGTCAAGTAGATGTTTGAAACTTAATTAAAGTAAAGCAATTTTACGAGATCAACAGCGTTTCAAAAAGGAACTTTAGACCACGCGTCTTCCTTTATTCAGTGTACATATATCTCCCAACAACGTAAGGTCGAGAAATTCACAATTCTTAGGCACATAAACTAAAAGTAGGACCCGCGTTTAACGAGAAAAAAAGGTCACTATTAGCATCTAGATTAGAGTAACAAAACACTAAAAGCGGATAACAAAGAAAAAAAGATGACGTTTCTTAAAGATCGGCTTCTATTGTCCCTCGTAAAAAAAAACGTAAACGATCACGCAGGTGGCTCGCCGCTCCTGGACAATATGGAGCTGTTGCAGGATGACGAGTCGTCGTTAGGCCTCGGCCAGCAGGGCATGGATAGCGCCCCGAGTCCCCCGGAGTCCGTAGGTCCGTACCCAATCTCTCGTTCCCCCGTGTTTTTTTGCTCTTGTGTGTGCGCCTCACTTGTTTTTTTTGCCTGTGTGTAGATTCGTATCTGCAAAGTCTTTATCGGTCTTAACACTCTGAACCTGCCTTTACAAACTAATGTATGTCTCCTTACAACACTTTTCCGAGATATCGAGTGTCTTTCTCTTTTTTTTATGTGGTTGATGTTTTCAGATTGCACGTGTGTTTCTTTCTCTTCACTGTTTGTATTTTAAATAGACTTTTTAGCGTTTAACTGTGTATACATTTCGAGGGGAATGGTCGTTTAACGAGCTATCAGTATTCGTGTAAGTATCGTTAAAAAAAGGAAATAAAAACACTTCGATCGTGCGATAAAAAAAAAAGCAGAAGTGCTCTCTAACGCAAAAGGTAATTAATTATTCAGTCGAAAGCGAGAGTTTAAAGTAAAAAATAAATAATGAATATTTCACTAATCCAAAGTCACACACGGAGGAAGAAGCGATGAGGAGCAATGTACATGCGAGAGTCCATCTCTCGTTTCCCCTTGTCTTGTGCCTTGAAAAAAAGCCCATCGAAAAGCTTAGCGAAAGACGGAAGCGAGCAGTTAGGCCGCTATAGCCGGTAATATCTTAGCTCGAATGAAAAGGGACAGGCGCGGTAGACCGGTATCCATCTTAATGGGGAACTAAGGGCCTCGTCGCGACGGCTCCGAGGGAAAGCGAATCTCGGCCGGGGCGATCGCACAGGGCCTCGCGCTCGCGCACGTGTGTACTTTGGCGGGGCTGATTGATGCGCGCGCGCAAGATTTAGCGCCGCGCGAAAGCCCGCTGAGCAGCTTGAGCGGTGTGTATTGGTTTTGCTGTTGCTTGGCCTTGGTGTAAGCTCTATGTCTTGGACTTAGCATTGATTGATGTGTGCGCGCGGCCGTGCGTGACATGCCGGCGAGTCTCGGCGCTGGGCTATACATGTATGTATGTGTCGGGGCGGTCAGTCGAGCGACGGCCGCCTATTCACTTTCTCTCCGTCGAGCTCAAGTCCGAAGTCCGGCGCTGGGTGGCCCCCTTTTCGGGTAACGCATGTAAGACATACGTAGTCGACTGCCTCTTGTCACTCGGGGCGAGTCAATTAAGAATTTCCCCGTGGCTGGCGGAACTCCGGCTAAACGTGCATATAGATATACTTTATTCACCGCTGCGCGTTGTGTACTTCCGAGTGCTTTTCTTATATGCGCGCGTGCACATGTGTCTTCTGTGTCTCGATGTTGCCTCTAACGCTCTACGTGACTTTATAGTGTAGTTTTTGCTCATTAGGGTGGAATTTTTAATCTTTGTCTTTTATTACTTGATTCACGGCTGAAATAAAATTTTCTTATCTTGAATAGTAGATTTTTAAACGATATTTTATTCTACATTTATTGTGTTTCGAAAAACTATTAAATGAGATTTATTTATTAAATATTTAAAAATCATTGAAATTAATCTTTATGCGTACACAGATAAAAAGAAGGATTCAAGAGAAAATCGTCATGTATATTTGACAGTCAATTTGCTCATGTCGTTCGTTACAAGTAAATATTTCTTAACAGTAAAGAAATATGTATTAACAGTTAATAAACGATTTCTTTTAATGCGACGCTTACTTACAGCAAATAATCCATTTCTTAACTGTTAATTACTATTCATTTGATGAGATTTAAGTCAGCGACTTTGTTATGAAGAATTCTTTTGATATGTGTACTTATTACAAAATAATCAATTTGACGTAGAAATTATATAAAACAAAGATTAGAGAATTGCACGAGAAACAACGATGAAATTACAAGGAATTCACATTTGCAAATTAAAAAAGAAAAAAAATGTATGTAAAATTATCACGTTTACCAGTAGTTTCAAAAGCATTCTTTATCATCGATCCTGTGCATTCTAGTCAACACACGCGAGTCTACGAATCACGTTTTTATGCAATGCATTCACACAGCTCGCAAGAGATTTTTTTTTTGCAAAACGTGTTACACTCGCTATATAGAAAAGAACGTAGCCTACCCATCGGATAGCGAAAAAGGTAATTTAATTGGGCCAGAGGTGAGCTCGCACGCGATTGCCAAACGTCGAAGGAAGCGAGCGCACTCCTCCCAGCGGACGAAGCCATTCCTCGGAGGAGTCGACACGCAAAAGAGGGTCCGGGAAAGCGAACCGAGTATAACACGCTGCCGACGCGGCTTGGATGTTGTAGCACGTTCGATGTGCGCTGCTGTCCTCTCTGTTTCACTCCATGTTAACTGTTGTCTTCTCTGTGTGCCTTACGAGCATCGACGATGAGCGTCGCCCTCCCTCGCGACGTCCGTGCATCTCTTCGTACCCCCGCTCTGTATATTACATTATCTCCATCTCTGTCTATCTTTCTCTCTGTGCCTATCACGCTCTGTCTCTACCTATATCTGTCTGTTCTACCACCCAGTCGTCGATTTTGCAAGTTTGGATAGGCCACTGATTCCTTGTTTGTAGGGGAGGAGGACGCGAGGGTCTTGACCTTGGCCGAACAAATTATAGCCGCTCTACCCGAGAGGATCAAGAGAGAGCAATGTGACCCTCCTTCTCCGTCCTCGCCACCGCCACCGCCACCGTTGCCGCCGCTGGAGGATGCCTTGATGGAACAAATGGTAAGTGAGATCCCGCCTTTGTACTTACGACGATCGCTCGGCTAATCGATTTTCCATAGAGCCGTTTGATGGACCGCTCGGGCTATTCACTCGAGTCGATAAATTTTATCGACGGGAAATTTCATTAAGCCCACTCGGGCGACCGAAGTGATTACATTATTTTGTGTAGAATTTTCAACAAACTTTACGATCGCATCGATAAATAATTTAATTCAATTTCATTTTATTCACGTTATTGTTACTTTTTTTTTTAATTAAGTCCCTCTACTTTGTAAGTAAAATCTTATAATAAGAAAAAAATTTGTGTTCTTCATTTAAGTTACTTCAAAAAGCGATTTTAATCGTAAGACGCACTAAATTACGCTAGAATAAATAATCACTCGCGAGATTTTAATTTAAATTCGGTATTCGAGAGGTAAAAGAGCTATTCTCAGTAAAGTCACATCTACCGCAGCTGTACCACCTCGTCTCTCGCATAAATTTCAAAACTTCCCAAAACTACGGGCGCGTTTAAAGAATGTATATACAGCGCAATGGCCCGCACGAGGGCCGCGACGGAGTAAAAAGAAAGAAAGAGAGCGCGAGAACTATAGAAAAAAAGAAGGAAGGAAGGAGAGAAAAAGTCGCAGAAGTGCAATAACAGAAATCGTTTCAGCCACTGGACGCGGGCGAGCTGTTCGACTCGTATCGCGAGTGCAGTGGCGGCGCAGCCTCCGTCTCCGACGCGGACGCTGAGGCGTCGCCGTCGTCGCCGTCGAGCAGCTGCCTGACCCCGGACTCGCCCTCGCCGCCCCCCACGACCGCCGACTTCTGCGACTTCCTGCAGCTCCAGCTGCAACTGGACAGCGGCGTCGGCTCGGCGTCCTCGGCCGGCAGCAACTGCTCGACCGACAAGGTGATCGGCAGCGCGGCCATCGCCGCGACGAGCTCGCCCGCGGGCTCCTCGCAGTGCGGCTCGAGCGTCGACGGCTCCTCCGGCGGCGGCGGCGGCGGCGAGGCCGACCTCAGCAAGCTCACCCTCTCCGACCGGGAGCAGCGCGAGCTCTACCAGGCCGCCAGGATGATACAGAAGGCTTATCGCAGCTACAAGGGCAGGCAGAGGCAGGAGGAGGCCGAGAGGCACGCCGCCGTCCTCATACAGCAGTATTATCGCCGCCACAAGCAGTACGCGTACCACAGGTAGGTTACATTTCACTGAAGTATTATGTCTTAGATCGGCTGATGTTCCTTGTTCGAGATAATGGGATGTCGGAACTTTATGCACGTGAAATATTCGCTGAGACGAGTTGAAATAATTAATCATTTTTTAAAACTATTTTTAAGGGAGTTCCTCAAAGTTTAGAAAGATTACACAGAACAATAAAAAGAATCAGGCGTATTCCTTATGATTCCAAGAATTTGTTAGAATTTGCGCTTTTAATAAAGGTCGCCGATGAAATTTTCAAGAAAAACATTATTGAAAATAGCGTGTTAAACACATCTGCAAATGGCAGTAAATTAATTTATTGTGAACGAAAATAGTATCATTATAATATAATTTATGCCTTTAAATATTTGACATGAAAAAGATAAAGAATGTAGTTACAGATAAAAAAATCCTCTTTCTAATGATTCCAAAAAATATGTACAAGCCGAGCTTTTTAAAAAGATATTGATTCTCATAAATAAGAAAATTAATTATTTTATCACATAAGCAATAATATAAACAAATAATAAATCTACCTCTTGACCAAACACAACGCGAGAAATAGCGTCAACAATAAAAAACCCATTATGTATCTATATATAGATGATTGCTCATTTCATTGACTCCAAAGTTGCTAAAGAACTACCTTAATATACTGGAAAATAATATTTGTAATAGATACTTTTAATGAATAAATTGTAATACGTTTAGTCAGTAGTAGCAGTAGTAATTTAAGGAGTAGGTAAAATTGAATAATTTGTTTTTCTGGAGGGCTTCAAATTTTAATTTTGACATACCAAGGCTACTTCCGCACGACATTTCTTTTCGCACGTGACCTTCGTTGTGTAACAATTTAACAGAAAATGAAAACTTACTTCTGAATTTGCAATCGCCATTTTTTTATTTTTAGGTCAAAAGTTAAATTGTGAATAACTAGCAATGGAAATAAACTGCCCGGAGTCAGGCATAACTTTAATTTGTTGAAGGCACGTTAATAAGTTCGCTTTGGCGGGATAAGTTTCTGAAAAATGAGCTACGAGGGTAGTAATTAAAGCAGATAAAATCAGAAAATGATGAGGAAGTATGTTCCGTTTATAGACCAGAAGTTTCGCTCAAGAAGATCATAAAGGCGAAAATCTCCCGCGATAAAAAGCGCCTTTAAACACACCCCCGCGCCCCCGGCGAGGACCTCGAGAAAGAGGGTCAACGATAATTCCCCGAAACTCCCCTGCGCGTACTCGCCTCCGATTCTCCAGCCTCGTTTACGCTGATCCCCAATGCGATCGAGTGATTCACACCTCGAGCCTCCGTTCGTCCACGGCCTAACAATAAGGGATGACCATCGAGCGCTCCCGACGCGTCGCAACGATCACCTCCCAAGAAACGCGCGGCAGCCTCTGCAGCGCGCGGTATTTAACACGCCGTCCGGCGGCGATCATCAGTTATTCCCATTAAGCCGCGGAACTCCCGGCGGTCTCGTTTCGAAATAAGTCACGATTACGACGCGGCTAACGATCCGCCGATGCGGACGCGCGTTCCTCTGTCCCGAGTCGAGCGACAGCGCCGAACTTTTAATTGCCATCGTAAATAATTCGGAAACTTTGCGCCGCGGCGACTCTCGGCTTCGTTTCTTGCGCGAGCCACCGGCCGAATACGAAATTAAGCTGGCATTAAATTAATACGACTTCGGGCGCAACGCCGAAGACGGAGGGCCTACGCGCTCTCCTCCTCTCCCCCCAGGCGCAGCTCTCTGTTGCGCGAAATGAAGAACCAGACCAGCGAGTGTATACCTGCCGCTGGCCTCTCCACCCCTCGGCTGCTTAGCTCGACTTTTCTCGCGGCGAGGCTCGTTTATTTTCCTTCGTCGAGGCGCGAGCGCCGACGCGCTGATTTATTCCCGCGCTCTCACCGCCGTGGGTGTCTTGCGAGGATTCGCCCGCCGCGGCAGAGATCGCCGGGATGATACATCGACCAAGCGGTGCAGCCAGGTGAAATAGCGTTCGATTGGGATGTGGATTTATTAAATATGACTTTCGATTTTTGACTTGCGTTATCATCCCCCTTTTTTTCGGTAATTAATTTTCCCCGAGGAAGGAAATATAACGTAAAGGGAATTTGATGAATTTGATGCTGACGAAAGCAATTTTATTGCGTTATTTATGGTAGTGCGAGAATTTTATTCTGAAGTCGTTTTTCATGATTCTTGCAATTATTCCGAGTTTTCGCATAGATCTTAGTTAAGATCATTATCTATTTATTTTGAGAGCAAAAAATTAACCAAGTTCAAGGTTTGTACTTCCTGTGCAATATCTTTTTAATGCCGCGAACTGCCAACTTCAGTCATTTACAAAAGTACTTGAAAAAACTTAAATGAAGTTCAACTTCAAAAAAAGAGTCTATTACTAAAAGACTTTTGAAGATACTACGTAAAATGCAATAGTTTCGAAAAGCTTAATTTACATAATTTATATTGCTTAAAAAAATCTGTGCAGTATTCGAAATCTTAAAAAAGTTTCTAGCATTTTTCGACATAGAGAAGCGAGAAAGCTGATTTTCGGAAAGTGCACGAGCTCGGCGTCTGAGCTAAACGAGTATCATTTATCGCACGTGCATCGAACAATATTTTACAACGCGACGGCGTAGAATAAACGTGCACTACATAAAAGTATCTACACTGAGAAAAAAGTCAAAAGTAAATTTAACTATACACCCTAGTAAACTGGAATATAGTTAATTTTACCAGAATTATAATACCTATTATTATTTTTTTAGTAACAGTTTCTAGAGTGAATAGTTGAAAGTACTTGAAAGTTATGGAAAGTTTCTTA
>JAWWEN010000020.1:14813518-14880952 GCA_035582955.1 Sycophila texana | reverse complement strand
CAAAGCAGTATCTACTTTTTCTAGTCTAGCAGATATTACTGTTGCGAAACAGTAAGAATTACTTTTTTTTCGGTGTACAAAAAAAATCAAACAAACAAAAAAAACAAACGTGAATTAAGAAGCGAAGGCACAAAATACATTGTTACTGTTTGTTGCAGACTGCAGAACGCCAGGGCCGTCGCAAGCGCGAGCGGGAGGCCGGCACCGGTGCCCACTTCCAGGGCGGCTGCTGTCCCCCCAAGCTCGCACTTATCTAGCCCAGGCGGTAGCCTGGCAGCCGGCAACTGTCCCGAGGCGACCTAGTCAACTGCCAGCCGAGCCATCAGCAGCACCGCGGCGACCTCCAGCATCCGGACATCCTCGAGCTATCCTCGGCCCTGCGCAGGCAGACGGCCGCGAGTCGCACTTAAAGCTCGCTCGGCACCGACCACTTCTCGTCGGCCGCTGCCTTTTTTTTTTTACCCCCGAACGATCGATCGCGAGCGTCCTGCACGCTCGGCGGCCCGTAAGATAATGGAGAGGCTTGGCTGTCTCGCGCTGCCCCCCGCGTGTCGGGGTCGTTGAATTACGGTAATAGCGCTAGAGAATCAGTGCGGTAATTGCCGCTCCGTTCGATTGCAGGCCGCTAATGACGATTAATTTCGCGATTAACGCTCCGAAGGTGTTGTCATTCTCGAGGCGTGGACGATGCATCTCCGAGGCACTCGACGATCAATTTTTCTTTCTCAACGCAGCCGCAAATATATACATATAAAATGTAACGCCGGACGCGGAACTTTAAATTCAAAGGGACGCGTTATCCATCTCTCGACCTCTCACCGACTTTCCCGACTTTCCACTTAACGTAGCGTACTACAATTAAACGAGACTGCAATGGTCTTTTTTTATAAACGGGTGCGGAGTTGGTTTTACAGTATTTCCGTGTACATATAGAGGCGCGCGAGGCGACGGAGATCCAGTCGACGTCTCGCGCCGAGACTTTCTATTGTCGTACGGCTGTGTGCGCAAAACACACGAGCGTCGTTTTTAATGTCCCCTTAAGTAGACGAAACGTACATCGGGCACGTGATGAAGCGATTCAAAAAAAATATACGAGGATTCACGGAGTTGTACGGTATATACAGCGTAATCGAGTACCTGAAAATTTAGCGACTTTACGGAAGTTGAGCGACAAAGCCGCGGACGTAATTCTTTTCCCTCTCTGCACTAGTTTTGTTACTGCACCGTCACCGAGTCTTACCTAAAAAAAAATTAAAAAAAAAATAATGAAAAGCCCCGACCTTGAATCATTTGTTTCGACCAGTTGGTAACCGTCGGCCGAAACTCCATATATGATAGAATCACTTATCGCAGAATTTTTATACTTAAAAGCAGGTTCGCGGAGACGCGTCCCTTTGAGGAGGTTCAACGCCGTAAGATTATTTATTACCCGGTGATCGACAATCTATGCGAATATGCGAGCGAGAAGTGGTCGAGCCCCATGAAGAGAAAAGATGACGATGAGATCTGTCCACTTTTGAAATAACGAAGCTACAGCGTCGCGAATATTGTAAGCCAAGTGCTCGGGCGTTTAATTCGTTGATTGTCATTGTTATTTAATTTTCTTTCGCATTCAAGTCGATCGAGTGTTCAGTACATTTATAAGCGGATAAAAAGGTGAACGATTGTTTTTTTTTTGCTCCGGACTGGCATCATCGTCACATCCATACGGCGTTTTACGCGTTGTAATTCTGACGTTAGCGCTGAACGAGCGACTTGCGATTGTGTTTTTTACGTCCATAATGCAATTGGTATTGTAAAATTGAATCGTTGATTAGCATATAATCATTACTTTAAAAGCGTTTACATTGTTCAATTGTTGAATTTGAAAGAGCGATTTATATGTATATTTCATTATATTATATTATATGTTACTACTGGTTGTAATCTTTCTCGGACGAGGAGACGTTAAGCATATATTTTTTTTCTCATTTCATATTGAGACTAGATATGTAAGTGTAATAAGATTTATCGCTTTCGTATATTACGTTTTAAGAAATCTTTTAACGCTAAGATTGTCAAAGAAGTATTGTATAAACATCGCGATGTAAAATACTTGTTCGGACGACGAGACTCCAAAACTTGTTCGAAATAAATACGGTAAAGAAAACTTACGTAGGTATTGTTAAAATTGAAAATTTTACAAGTCGAAGCTTGACTTTTTATCGTTTGCTTTAAACACTTACAAACGCTAATTTTGTTTACCGTGTGAAAAATTAGACCGGAAAATGAATCGTCCATTACTTCTGTATTTTTATAGGTTCATCTTTCATTAGTTATCCAACTCTTACGCAATTATTTCGATAAACCCGAGACTGAAAAGCGCGAGCAGCGATTAGACCGGAAAGCAGGCTGATCCGTCGCTTAAATGAAAAGAGGATCGTTCTCGAGGATGATCCGATCGGATCAAGAGAAAGATAATTGGTGCTAAGCGAGTGCTCAATGGAGGAGAATTTTTTGTACGTACGTCGACAAATGGATGAGGAACAATCCACGGAGGCGTTAAACTTCTATCTGTGAGATATAAATGTACTTAAACGATTAAAAAAAAAAAGAAATGAGAGAGAAACAAAGAGATCGTCAGCGATCGATTTTATTATTTGTTTGTGCGAGACGAAGGGATGCGGTGAATTCAAGTCTTGCGTACACTAGACGAGTCACTTTTAGGAAAATTTTTTCGTACCCTTGCTTTCGCGAGTCTAGAAACGGAGGCGACGTCGACATTCGCAGCGTTGCGCGTTAGGCAATTGTATAGCAGACACGTACGAACTTTTAATAAAAACTTTCGCGATCTATCCGTAGCTCCCCTCTTTTGCGCTTGAAAAAAGAAAACCCTTTTTAATATAAAACAAAAGAATCAAACTTTCAATTTTTACATCGATTAATTAAAGGAAAAAAAGCAGAATAATTAACTAACGCGCGCGTCCGAGCGACCCACTCATGGGTGAGAATAAAGACGCGCGCGCTGAATATAAAATCCATAATCCTAACGAATTAAACATAATCAAATTAATTTCTTAATCCTTGTATAACCGAGTCTACTTCTTAAACTAACTTTAACACAAAAAAAAGAAAAAAAAAACAAGTAAGCGAACATAAAAGGAGTCTAGGGCAACAAAGATAAAAAACGTAATGAGAGTCATAGAGTAACGAGCTTGCGCGATTTAAATCTAAACCAAGTAATATAGATAAACGCGAGAGAACAGATTTATAAAAAAAAAATTAACCTTGGCATCGGCGAAGATTTCACAAGTTTCCAGATATTTTTGCAATTGACGAACAAAAAAAGTCTATATTAAATATCTAAGTAGTAAATAAACAAGAAACCAATCGCTGACGGCGTGCCGATCCCTTTGTCCGCGGAGGAGAGATTCGCGACGAAGCGCGATGCTCGATGTTCACACGTACACGCAAAAGAGGATAAAACTCGTGTATAGGTGAAAAATAAATGGAAACGGGATTTACGCGATTCGGAAGGGCTGTGCAACGGAGTCACGGTGTTTTAGGGTCGATTTCTTATTATTAGAGATTTTAAAGTATAAATAAGAGGCGAGAGGTGGAGTCGAGACGATTAAAAACTTCGTAGTCGTAGGTGCAGACTTTAAGCACTAGGCCGATCGCATATTGTTATGGATTATCTAACTTACCGAAGTTTTTTCCTCTACTTAACGGATTTTTAAATGGGTCGAAGTCGAGGAACACAGGAGAGGTTTGGCGACAACACGAGCGAAGAAGCGACTCCTTAAATAGATAAACAAAAAAATATATATATACGTAAGACTTTAAAACTAAGGTTTTTCGCGTAGTGAGTGTGCGTGAATGCGGACGAACGTGGAACGAACGGAAGAGCGGAAACCATTTAAAGGGGGGGAATAAATTTTACCATGAACATAAAAAAAATATGAAATTTTTGTAGCGCACGCGCGACTAAAGAAACAAACAAAAACAGAGGGGGGAAAAGAAAAAAGGTTTGGCACAACAGCCGAGGGCCTCGCGTTCCTGTTGGTTTAAGGAGAGATAATTTATATTGTGATAAATCCATGGTGATCCAAGAAAGTATTTCCGATGCTTGTTCCGGCGGTATAGAGAGTCGCGGTCGATGAAAGAGGGGAGGGTGAGAGGCTGAGGAGTGAGAGGCGTAGAGATCAAGCGAGAGATTAGTGGTCGAGGCTTTTGGTAGCTCGTCTGACGCGCAGCGGAGGCGAACTCTCTCAGACAGGCTGAACAAATTCGCGGCGGCGCTCCTCGTGTTTGCGCTCGCCTCGTCGCTGTTATCCCTTCGCGAAGAAGAAAACTAAGCCACGACTATTCTTCAAGAAATCCGACTGTTCTTGCGATTTTTTTTTTTTTTTTTTTTTTTTTTTGAGTGATGATAAGTCGTACATGATCAATACGTGCATTTTTGACACGATGCTTTTATAGTATATTACGATACAAGTCCGAAAATCACTTATCGCACTTATATCGTACGATATTTTATAGTACAACGTGCGAAAACGCCAGTTTATCACATGCAAATTGAGGTTAGCGTGCGGTAAACGGGAGTTTCCCGCATGGCGTGCTATAAAATAATTTATTATTATCAATGTAACTTTGTTTGCATTAAAAATTTTTTAAAGCGGATTAATTAGCGTTGCTAAGGTGCAGATGCGAGCCAGTCAACTTTTTTATTTCCTCGGAGTATATCGTTTCCAATCTCGCGAATTGGACGAGTTTACGATAAAAACTTCGTTTCATAGATCAATGTCACGTACTTTATTATGTTATATACCGCGGTGTGGTGAAAAAAAATTGCAGAGGCTCAGCCGCGGCCGGAAGTAACCTGGCAGCAGGTCAAGACGATTTGACGGAATTTTTTGGCAACGCCCCACCGGCGAATTATTTTTATTGGCGCCAGTTACTCATTCTCGCGGTCGTTAAATTTGAAGCCATCACGAAGGATAAAGTCGCTCGTGCATTCGGCGCGGCAAAATTGCCGCAATTAAAGAGCCGCTGCTTCAGGGTTACGACAAATGACAAAAAAAAAACCGAACGGAACGGCGCGGACGCGGACACGAGGCGCAAGCGCGACTTTAAATAAAAAAAAGAAATGTAATATTGTACACACGAGTCAATTCCAACGAGCATTTTCATGCCACTAAGCTTAAAGATTTTATTAGTTAAAATTATTATAAATAAACAAAATAAAAAAAAAAAATGAGAAGATACGAGAGCACGAAAACGAGCGAACGGATTAAAAAAAGTGTGAAAGATAAGTGAGAACGGTTTTAAAAAAAATAACCTAAAAGATAATAGGAGAGCGAGGGTAAGCGTAAAAAAAGAACAACACTTTCAATCATTGTTAATTAAATTAATTGATCAATCTCGATCCTATTGATACTTAACAAAAAGAGACGAGTAAAGGCATAGTTACTATTACATACGAACTATTATTATATTCATATTTTTGCTTATTGCATAATTAAGAATCTATTCATGAGATTTAGCGATTTTAAATGCCAGGAAGGAAAGAAAAGGCTGGCCGGTTTTTCTCGCGCTGGGTCTGCGACTGCTTCGACGCTAATATTTATCTCGTTCCGATTCACACAACGTAAAAAAAAGCTATATTTATAAGTAGGTTTCTTGAATAACAATATCTACATGAATTCTTATTTCGACCTCGAATGTTTGAAAAATTACACTCATTTTAAAATTTTAAATATAAATTTTTATGAACGAAAATTAAACCGCTTAAAAGAACATTAAATCTTCATAAACACCTTTCTAGAAACATAAGAGCCAGTCGCAGCTCCGGTTTGCGAGACTTTTAGAATTAAAACATAAACGAAGCTCGACTTTTACTATCTAAAGAAAAAAAAATAAAATAATAGAAGCGAGAGTACCGTCATCTTTTTGAGACTTAATAAGAAAATAATTATAACAGTATTTTTCGACCACAAGCTGAGAGGCCGGACTCGCGCTCGGCCAGCGTGGACAGAGAAGAGAAAAAAAAGAAAAGATTAAATAAATGATTAAACAAAAAAAAAAAGATAAACTAGTTTTTCCGATAAACTCCAATCGCATGTAAACCATAAATAAACACATTATCCTACAGTATAGTGAAAAAAGCTAGAGAGAGATACAAAGGGTGTGGCAACATAATCGAGAGTTTGACATTTTAAAATTGAACATACAAGCTCTTCTATTATATAAAAAAGAGAAAGGGATATAAAAAAAATCGCTAGGATAGTCGCTTCGAAGGTACACAATTTTAAAGAGTCACTTCGACGAAACTAATTCAAAATATTTAAAAAAAAAATTGTAAACAATTAAATGAAAAAAAAATTATTCTCAAACGTAAAACCAATTTACTAAGAGGTAAAAAAAGAGACAAAAAAAGAATTTTTAAATCTACGTAAGAAAGCCAAGAGTTAAAGACGACTAGATGATAGGAGCCGCATGGCCTAACTGCTGCCACTTTAATTACTAATTATACGATTAATTATATAAACAAAAAGAGATCAGATTTTATTACAGCTCGACTTATATAAATATATACATAAACGCAGAAAGATTTCGCGGGTGGATTTTGAGGTGCCCGTTCGCTCAGAGGTGAGGCGCCGGTGGAGTCGCGAAAAGGGTTTTTTATCACGCGGACGACGCGACTCGAGCGAAAGAGAAGGTGGAAGGGAAGGACGTAGGAGCAAAGCGTATATTTCATCTTTTCAAACTAACTTTTTAGAATCAGAGACGAACCGTAGATGAGAGAAACCAAAGTACTGTAGAGATCGACTATTTACACTACTCTTCTTCGAGTCAGAAAAAAAATTATAAGAAAAATCCAAGTGGATAATCCGCGCTAGAATTCCAATCTCCAATGCCCATGTCTCCAAAAAATTTATAACTAAGTAAACAAAAAAAAATCGAGAGAATTCGCATGAACAGAAGGAGTCACACCGCACGAAGTGTCGAAATCGTCGCCGCATCGTCGTCGACGGAGAGGTCCACGGAAAAAGAAACTGAGACATAAAATGAGTACGAATTCGAGGGAGCCGCGATGTGCATTTGTAAGAAAGAAAAAGAGAAAACTCGTCGTTCTGAATCCCTTCACATCCGCTTGTCCGTCCGTTCGCGTCTCTATGTCTTCGAGTCACCCGCGCAGAGACGAGAAACAATCCAGCGCACTTCTTCCGTATTTAAGAGAAACAATGGAATGCGAGGTATACACGAAAACGGCGAGAAAGAAAAGAGAGAGAGAGAGAGAGAAATGCACTTGACGTGGATAAAAAAGATATCGACGCGCTCCTTCGAGACCCCCGACGATGGTATCTTTCTTTTTGTACTCGAGGATTTTTCTACGCGATGATGAACGAGTGATAACGAGGAGGAGGCGCACCGAGGGAGAAAAAAAAGAAACATTTTTAAACATAAAAGTTCCGACCGTTTCGACACTTCACGCTTCGGCCGCACCCACGCTTCGCATGGACTTTCCCTCGATTCTTCCCCCGAGATGTGTATAAAGTCGAGCGACTAATTTTCCGTAAAGTAAAGTGAACTGAAAAAAAATTCGTGTACAAAATTTATCGAGAAGCATGTCGACGCGACCTCGAAGCGGTAAGAAAAGAAGGCTTCGAGGAAAAAAAAACAGGTTTAAAGAAAAAAAACGCAAGAAACGCGACTTCCTCTATGAGAAAGACGAACGTTTGCGAAAAAAAGCGCAAAAAAATACTCGAAGGTCGATGCGAAGCTCGGCGCGCTGTCGTATAAATCACTTATAACGCGCTACTTTCTAGTGCTAAAGAAATGACATAAGCGAGTAAAGTACGAGTACCAATGCTCCATCTCTTTTAATATTTTTATTATCGCAAGCGTAATGTTCATTATGAACCTTATTACTATTAATTAAACAAAATTCATTAATTAAAGAAGTAATATTAATTAAATGATACAACAAGAAAAAAAAGTAAAAAAGTACTATACTACTATTTATTATTATTTATTAAACGACTAACGTTCAACTAATATTGTAAATAACGAAAATATTTTATCTATATATTTCCGATCCGGGGGCCGCGCGGACGGGGCGCGCGCCAATTTACCTCCGGCCGTGCCCGTTTTTTTCGCTGATAATTAATTATATATAAGTGGCGGCGATCTGTCCCGCGAAGTCGCCGCGCGTCCGGCGCCCCCATTGTTACACCATTTCATCATTGCATTTAATAAATTATATATTTATTGACTCACTTACCTTTTGTTTCGACCACCTGAACTAACTTTCTCTCCACTTCCTAATAATAATTTTTACAAAAACAGTAGTTGGCTTTATTTGAAAAAAAAAACTATAAATTTTATAAAGTAAATGTTAAATTTATAACTTTTTTGTAATTGATTCAAATTTGATTTGAGGATTCTATTCTGAATTTTGTGTGACCGAAGGAAGGAGTATACGGGACTGGAGTTCGAGAAAGCAGGTAAGAGAGAAAATGAAGACGAACTCTCCCGCAACGATTTATTTAAAGCATACAAACAGTACAAACGATGTGTCGTCATTCCTCAAGTACAAATTAAATTAAGTTACTTGTGCGTTGGAACGCACCTCAGGCGAATCCCTTGCGTCTCAAAAATCTTCACTTTAACAAGTCATACAGAACAAATGAAACAAAAAAAAAAAAAACACGAAGAAGAGTATTTTTTAGACCAATCGTAAGAAAAAAAAAAAGAAAGTAAAATCGCCTCTTAGTATTCGCAATCGCATCTCTCTCGATTTAAAAATCGTATAATCTCAAAGGGCAAGGAGGGCCCACAGTCAAAAATAATATTTATACCGACTCGTAAGATCCACAAAGGAACCTTCCGCTCTCGAATCGAGCTCCCCTTTCCGGTCTCGTCCGAAAAATCCTCTCTTTCCTAGTTGCATCCCCGCGAAAACATTATAAATTACCATTACGAATAAGAAGGCACACTGGGACAGAGCCCGAAAGATTCGACCACGGGCCACCCTCGAAAGAAGAACAGCAAGAGCATCGGCGACGTCGTGGACAAGAAGTCGACACAGCAGGAAGGAAAGAATCATTTCTACCAGGCGGTCCATCAAAAAACCTGGACCCGGTGGTTCTCCCGGTCGCAGACGACGATGTTACCCGCCGAGGTGACCGCGACACCCTCCAGACCTTTGAACTCGCCGTCGCCGCATCCCCAGTTACCGAAGGCCCTGAGGAAGGCGCCATCGGGCGTGAATATCTGTATGCGGTTGTTGCCCGAGTCCGCGACGACGATGAAGCCCTGGTCGTCGACGGCCACACCCCTCGGGAACTTGAACTGGCCCTCGTCCGAGCCCTCGGAACCGAAGGCCGTGAGCACCCGTCCGTTCACGTCGAAAATCTGCACCCGGTGGTTGTTGCTGTCGCTGACGATGACGCGGTTCGTGCTGCTCACCGCGATGTAGTGCGGGTGCTCGAGCTGGCCGCGGCCGGAGCCGCAGCTGCCAAACTTGCCGACGAAGGTGCCGTCCGACTGGAAGACCTGCACCCGGTGGTTCTCCTTGTCGCAGACGTAGATGAAACCGAGGGCGTCGGTGGTGATGCCCCAGGGGTAGTTGAAGCGGCCGTCGCCGGTGCCCTGGAAGCCGAAGGCGCGCAGGAACCGGCCCGACGGGTCGAACACCTGGATGCGGTGGTTGTAGCGGTCGGCAATGATGAACTGGCCGATCCGGTTCACCGCGACCCCCGCCAGGCAGTCGAATTCGCCCTCGCCGTTGCCGTACGAGCCGAACTCCCTCGTGAAGTTGCCGTTACCGTCGAATACCTGAGAACCAGGAGGAGTCGATTAGATTTGCTGGGAGTGGGGCGACCGCTTACCTCGAGCCTGAGGGTACGTACTTGAACGCGATGGTTGGAGCTGTCGGCCACGACGATGGAGTTGTCGGGACCGACCGCAAGGCCTCTCGGCCAAGTGAAACATCCGGCCTCGCTCCCCCGCATCCCAAATTTAAACAGCTGCCGCCGCTTCAGCAGGTACTGCCCCCTTTAATAGATTTATACATTCGTTTTATTTATTTATTTATTTAACAATTAGACGGGCTAAAAGCCCTTTACAAAATAACAATAGAAAAATTAAAATTAACTTAAAACTACCCTGGTAAAAACTGTATTATAATAAAAATGGGCAACACTTTTTGTTACTAGGTAAAACTTTATTGTCTTCTTTGTGACTATTAATGAAACGCTTTTTCTCCCATTAACAAGCTTGTTACTAGATTGGTCGAAACCAGCCTGAAACCATCTAAATTGTAATAGCCGCTTAAAAATGGAGACGATATAACCTCAAAATCTTTACAAAATTTTCGACAATGTTCTTACAGTTTTCATCTTATAAGACGTAATATTACGATTCAAAGGTTGTTGATAATCATTTATAATGTTCAAACTTAATGTAACAATGCCTTTCTGCTAGTTGAAGTACCAATAGGAGAATTATTGAATTGGACCCAAGAAGAATTTTATTTTTCTGTTTCTATGAAAACTAGATTAAAACTACGTAATTTTTAGCTATTGAAATAGAATTCAAGTCGATTCCATTAACTGGCTTGAAACCATGAGAAAAAGCGATTCACTACAACGCTAAAAATGGATTCATCTCAAGCCATTTTCGATCCATTTTTTTTCAAACAAGCTTGTTACTAGTCATAAAATGTGATCCTGTTTTTACCAGGGTAAATAAGTATTATCCTTAAATCAATATGATTATTTGTCTTTCTTGAATAATAATGGATTTAAAAAAAATCTCTTATCGTACTTTTATAGGGAGATAAAAAAAAGAGTTGACGATATCAATAGAACTGAATTTACGCTTTACCTCGTATAAATTAAAAATTATCCATCGCAATAAATCTTCGAAATTACAGGTCTAAAATGCATTCACAGACGTAGCTGCATTTATTCTTAAATAACGACAGCGAGCCGCGGGATAAATGAGAAATTGGCGAAACGCGATTTGTTCGAGGTAAAGCCGAAGGAAAGAGAAAACCAGCTGCGAGCGTGCCTCGGAAGAAGGAGAGAAAAAGAGAGGAAGGTCGAGGGTCGCGACGTGAGATCGGATATGGCGCGCGGAGATTTTGGCACGGATCCCAGGCGCGAGAGCTCGGAGCGACGTCCGCCTTGACGCTCCTCGAGAGCCTTGCGTTTCGTGCTATCTAAGCAGAAATCCATTTGGAGCCCACTCGTCCCCTCCGCCGAAAAACGTCTTTTCATCGAGATTAGATTTCAGGATTTGATATTCGGTGCCGTGCGCCCCCAACGGCGGGGACCGAGCAAGGTCGGGGCTCGTTGCGTGCTTTATTAATTTTTTCCTCTCACGCTGTACGTAGCTGGCCGTTACCCGGGGTGGCAACGATTATTGCGGTTCTGTACTTGCACGAATGTGGTCGATGCAAATTTTTATACCCTTGCGCGAGTAAATTTTTTCACTTGCTTGACGCGTGGAATAAATAAATTTTAATCTGTGCAGCGTAAATTCGACAAATTACGATTGGATAATTATTTTAAACAAGATCGTTTGTACTTTTTTTTATTTTCCACTCAAGGCTTCTTTTTTTAGAAGTGCAAAGTAGATTACTTATTCAAGGCTTTAACGATGAATTATTTTTCGCGTATTTTTTAATGTTAAAATATCGTGTGCATGCAACATTAGCTTTACTCGGGATTTATTTAGAATCGTTATTAAATTTAAAAAAAAAGAATATAGGTGAAGACTAGAAAAAAAATCTGTAAATAAAAAATACAATAAAAAATGAAAGCAAAGAGAAAAAACTTACCTAGTGGAGGAACCTGCTGCCGCGGGTATAACGGGAGCTGCTGTAGGGGACGTGGGGGAGCCTGACGGGTTTTTTTGATCGTCGTCAGAAGATTCAAAGGAGGTCTGTCCGGTGTGTCTGAGGGGAAGCCCTAAAGATAATCTTCGCGAGGCTGAGCTCGCACTGCTGCAAAATTCATTTTCTCCCATTAAAGATTGCTCTCCTGCTCATCCACCCCCACCCCTCTCGTACAACGCAAAAAATTTCATAGCGGAAAAAAATTAAACCAAAAAAAATAAAAGTTTAAAAACTAAATAACACAACAAGTATATATGTTTTATCACACACCGCCTCTTCACATGTTAATACATTTAAGAGGAGCACTACTTGAAAAGAAAACACGTTTGACTCTGGCATTTCGGCGTACTCGACCATTAATGGGAGCCAAAAAAAAATCGGGGGCCAACTCGAGGTAGAAATCTCGGCATTTAAAAAATCGACTGCGTCGAGGAGTCTGCGAGTCTAGCCAAAAAAGAAAGATAAGAGTAACGATGCCGGATTTCTACGGGTTGAAAAAATCCGAACACTCAAAAAAAGATACATTGAAATTCTCGATCAGCGAGAAAAAAAAACTCACTTTCTCTCTCTCGATCGAGGCTGGTCTTTTATTTTTTACGGGATTACTTTTAGTTCTGGGCTTCGGTATTTAAAATAAAATAAAGAAAAAAGTTCAAGCGGTGAAAAAAAACCAAAGAACAGTTGTTAAAAAAATGAAGAAGCTCGAATTCTCAATTCTTCACAGGAACACCGGGGAGTTTCTTACCCCACGCGATACTTGTTTTCGTTCAATGAATTAGATACGGCATTGATTTTATCTCCCAATCGTCTAGAACGAAATATTAAGTTTCGTTTAGAAATCACATGAATTGATAGTTTTTTTTGGAGACATGTATGTGTGATAAAAAATGACCAGTTAATAACGCTTTGATGATTATTATTTCGTTTGATAAAATTATTTGGTAAAAACGTAGATGTATGTGGGATTATTAATTTTTTTTATTTCACTGGTACACTGGGGGATTCTCTTACCCGCCCACGCGATACTTGTTTTCTTTCAATGAATTAGCTACGGCATTGATTTTATCTTCCAAGCGTCTAGAACGAAATATTACTGTTTTTTTAAACTGCTTTATTTGCATTTAGTTGCATTTTAATGATATGATGACTAATTAATGACGCTCTGATGAATGTTTAACATATTGTTCATGTATTATTATTTTTTCAATTAAAAAATTGAATTTCATAAGAAAATTTCAAGTGAAGATATCAATACCCTGTAAACTAATTTATTTGACATCCAATCTGTCTAATTGTGTCACTTGAAAGAAATTCCAATTCACTAATTAACTTAGCAACTTATGTCTAAATATAACTTAACTTAATCAATACTATTAAAATAATAATACACTGTTGGAAAAAGATGAAAAATGTTAGGCTGTTACACATTTTTTTTGTGAATCTGTAATACGTAGACATGACTGCATTAATTTTATAAACTCGATGTGTTAATTTGTTCTTTGTGCAGTGATTTAACTATGTAAACTTCAAAAAACTCGATTAACCATTGTTAATTAATTGAAAAAAAATACGATCAAATTAGTTGCGTGTGTTAATCAAAGTTAATTCAAATCTCGTAATATTCTTGAAAGAATTGCGTTGATAAGTGAAAGACTCCACGTTTCGTTTTCTTAACAAGATTTTATTCAAATTCTTCGTTTTAACAAGTATAATTGTATTTTTAAATAACATGCGTTTGTGTTGTAAGGTTACAGTACAAATCGTTTTATTTTACGTGTAACTTTAATCACTATATTTGAACTTCAACGGTGTCTTACTCTAATTCAATATCTTTTGTGTCTGAAAAGTGATAAAATAGATAGTGTTAGAATTCATTCACATTTTTCCAACCGTGTAAATGAATAGAATGATAACGATACTAAACGATACTGTACCGCAGTTTAATAAAAAAAAGTTAAAAATCTGAGGAACAGTTCTATTTTTTACTCACTCAATGATTAATTTTTAATGCTTGATGTAAGTTTTTTTTGCACAGTTGTAAAAAAACTATTATATAATATCATGATTAAGATCATTAAAGAATAAAAAATCTACAATATAATAAACAACTGCTTTATTCTAATTAATTCTAATTAGAAGGCAGTCATCTAATTTAAGTCTTAAAAATTCATTTTAAAAAATATCAACATCCAATACTGAATTGAATACTACCTTTAAAAATGAATAAAATTACATCCTTGAAATTTTTCAAAACAAAAGAAAAATAGGGTACAGCGTCGTTTACCGAACGTATATATAGGCGAGTCCCGTGATGACCGTCTCTCTCGAGCTCGACAATGAAAGCACAGAGTGCACAGCGTGTGCGGCAAAATTACCTGGATGAGGGTATGCTGGACGCCGAGGAGGGCGGCTCCTTGTCCTTGGCGGTGCGGTTACCGTACTTGTTTTTGAGGTACCTGGCCCAGGAGCTGAGCGCGGCGCCGTCTTTCTCGGCGCCGGGACGCTCGCGATCGGGACTGGGCTCCCTGGACTTGAGGGCGTGGGTGCTGCGGCTTCTCGCCAGCTCCGAGCCCGGGCCGTACTTCGCCGCGAGGTAGGCGTTCGGCGACTGGGTCGTCGGCGACGGCGGATCCTCCTCGATGTCGAGCTCCTCGCCGCCGAAGTTGTGGCTGCTGCGGGAGCGCGCCAGGCGCTGGCGGCGCTCCTTCAGGGCGGCGTAGCGCGAGCGCGGCGTCATGCCGCTGCTCGAGCCGCTGTCCTGCTGGCTCGCCGGCCCGAGGTCCAGGCTGTCCGGCACCTCGGCCCGGTGGTGGAGCTCGCGCGCCGAGCTCGGGCTCGTCGGGCTCATCGGGCCGCCGCTGCCCGTGCCGCTGCTGCCCATCGCCGCCTGCGAGCGGCTCTTGTTCAGGAACCTGAAACGTGCCGAAACACCAGGATGGCCCGGGAGTTAGATCGCCCTGAGCAGATCTGGGTTTAGACTGGCCGTGCGTCGTGGCGAATTGTACGCCGATTATCCCACGCAGAGTTGTCTTACAGTAGCTTCTTATTTCACTTTTAGATTTTTAATTTCATTTTTTTTTCTTTCAATGCGAGTGAATTCGAGGTGCTCGAATGGAAATCAAGATGACCGGCAAATAAACGGCTTTTTTTTTCTTGAAATGATATATTGAGAATTGAAAAATAATATATTTTTTTTCGTGATGTAAAATAATAAATGTGAATGGAATTTTATTATTTGCGAGAATACCACTGCGATTAATTGAGTGACATGTTAATTCGTCACTAAATTATGCAATTTATGAATGGTGTACTTAATATTAAATGATTGACTAAGTACATGAGTGATGTGAATAATTATTTGACAATGTTACAAGCGCTACTGTGTTAGTGCACGATTATAAGCGATATATCGATGGTGAGTGAATCTCGCGCGAGGTAATCGGTGTACAACTTTGGTGTTACTTGATAAAAGATGACTGTGTTACTGCGATTAATGCACAACTGTGACAATGAGTAATCGAGCCAAGGGATACGGGGGTTAAACAAGAAACAATTGAGATGCCAAGAAAGAAAATCTCTACGATCAAGCTGAGGTTCAGTCAGTATACGAGTACAGTTGTCTAGTGTGTGTTACGTGGCGAGTGACGGCAAGAAAAAAAAAAGAAGAGAACGATAGAATCGAGGACGGTATATTGATAGGTAATTGAAAAAAAAGTAATGCGGCTCGTCACGAGATAATAATTGCAGTTTATTTGACCACACTCAACAAAAATCTGACGCAAGCTCAAATTAAGCTAGGAAGGTATATAAGATACAAAAGATTCTTGTATAATAAATGGCAATGTGGTGAAATTAAAAAAAAAAGAAAGGTTCGTCTTATCGCCGCCTTGACAATAAAACGTCGAACTCTGCGACTGTTCGAGCGGTCTATTGGCAATTCGGCTTCCGTTTCACCAACGAACGACGTTCAAGACTCTAAGCTCTCTTCTCAACTTTTTTTCACCCGCGACTCTCTCGGTATTAATCAAAGCGACTTTCTCGTGTCACGAGGTGGGGGGTCTACGCTAATCGGGGTAGTCGTGCGGGCGTACGCGCAAATTATATCCATATGTCAACGTAAAAAATTTATTTACCAAAAGCAGTGCTCTATAGCTAAATTTAACGTATACATGTAGTAACAACAGTACATTGATGCAACAGCATATAGCAGTTTGTGGTGGCGCGAGGTTCGTCCGTCGCGAAAAATCGTTTCTACATACGTCGTGTGTGAGCCTCCCTCATCGCTATACTTTCTCCTGACATCAGATCGGGCCTCCGTGTTCAAATATCGGAGAAGCGTAAGTACGCCCGTAGGAACGATTGATCGACGACGCGCTTTCGTTTTTTATTTTCGGTTTATCACAATTATATCTTTAGTAGGGGAAAAACAAAATGCAAAGGCCGAGCAGCTATCGTCTATAGCTAGTGACAATAATTCTAAGTCTGTGAGTAATACAATCGTCTTCTGGCGTTAACCGCGCGATCATTTAGTGGTGTACAATTCCATCTTCTCGTCGAGAATAGTCGATCCCTTGCGCGCGGGCAAGAGCGAGAAATGAATGCCCAGGCTGAGAGGCCGAATTTCAAAAAAATGCACTGCCGCTTACAATTACGTATACAAATTATTGGAATTTAGATTTTGACGATGAGAATTAATGATTCTTACTTAGCAAAAAGAAAATGAACTATGATAAAAGATTTTACAAAAAAGTGCGAAGATGAAAAGGAATCAAAACCGTTACTCTCAATTTTACTGATCAGTCTTCATAGGCAAGCTCAAAAACTTAAATTCAAAAGACCAGACTTCGATTGGAATGATAAAGAAGGAAAGAAAAGAAGCTCCTTAAAGCCAGTGCGTGAAATTCAGCCTCCTCCTGCGCCGCGAAACCACGCCGCACACCCCAGCAAAACGCGCGCGCGAATCTCGAAAGGCCCGTGATGCAGTCGCGCCTAGTCGCGTCCGCGAGCTCGAGATCTCTCGTCTTCTGAATTCAGTCACATAAGTAAGTTGATTAGGACGCTACAACACAGTACGGAAACACAGAATACGGTGGTTACCATTTGCATGGGTAAACTCGTATCGTTCGCGCTATCCTCGGCGGCGACGACGTGCGTGTCTTTAAGCGCGGCGGCACCGTTGCTCGAGTCCAAGCTTGCGGCGGCTCGCTCCTCGGGCTCGGGCCCGTCGTCGCCGTCTGCGACGACGACCCACCCGTTCTCGCCGATGCTCCACTGGCCCTCCTTCGACTCCTCTATCCTGTTGTTGTTGATCTCTTCACGTCCGTCCACGTCCGCGTTCGCGCGCGTCTTGTCCGTCGCAGTGATCGTCCCCTCGTCTTCCGGCACGTGCCAGCCGTTCTCGCTGACGGCGCGCTTCTCGCTAAACGGATCCTCCTCCGCCACCACCCAGCCGTTGTCGTCCAGTAGGTTCTGCTCGCCCTCCAGCGACGAGTATTTTATAGGAAGGTCGTCGCTGTGGTTGTAGGAACTTTTCGAATTGTCTTCGCTAGTCTCCTCCTCATCCTCGTCGTCCTTCGCGTCGGCGTTCTCGTCCGAGTCGGTGGCCGACGCGGAGGTCTCGTCGGACTGCTCGTCCTCCTCCGTGTCGTTCGCGCGGCCCTTCGGTCCAGTCGTGGCGCCCTCGCCACTGGGCCTCTCATGATCAGTCTCGATTCTCTCACTGTCGTCGTCGCGCTCGGAGTCGGTCTCCTCCTCCGAGGCCGCGGCCGCGGCGTCCCCGTCCTCGCGGCGCTTCGTGTCGGCGATAGCGTCATTATTGTCCTCCAGCGAGGTCCACTGTTTGCCCTCGACGAATATCTTGACGTCGGTCGGGCCCCTGCGGGCAACGGCGTTCACGGCCCCGCTGTCGCGATCGCCCCGCTCGGACTCGCTCGGCCCCGCTAACTTATCGGCTAAGGAGGGGCCGGTGCCCCGCGGCGGCTCGCCATCGTCGTCGTCGCTAAGAACAACAACGACGGGACTATCGCGTCGACTGGCGCTGGACGAGGAGGTCGAGGCAGTCAGGTCGCGCCCCTCGACCCCCTCGTCCCTGTCCGCGTCACCGTCAGTGTCCGCGACATCGTCGTCGTCGTCCTCGTCATTGTCGCGAGCGCCGTCAAACGCCCTAGAACGATCATGACCCAGGGGGTTGTTACTGGAATTAGAACCGAAGAAGTCGTGAATGTCGTGATCGTTTCTTACGAACCTGCTGGTGTAGCCGGGGGTACCGGCGCCGCTGCTGCTCGTCGCCGACGTCACCGACTGCGCCGGGCTGGCCCTCGGTGTCCCGTACCTGCGGGGAGAAAAAAAGATCGCTCGGATCACTAAAGATGCGCGATGGTATGGAGCGCGCTCGATTTTCCGGAAAGGGACTTGTACGCTTTGTTAGTAGTACGAACCTTTTTTCCTTTCTTCGCTGCTGATTATGCGTTGATAAGATTTTTTTTTGTTTGTTTGAAAAGAAAAGAGAAAGAAAAAAAGGGGGTGGTCAACGAAAAGTATGATAAATCGGTAAACGAGTAAAATGTTTAAAACTGAAAGAAATGATACCAAAAAATGAAAGTTCACAAACCAACTACGAAAAAATGAATAATGGCTTCATAGAGTGCCGAAGTAAAGCAAAGAAGAAAATAATAAAAAAATTAGATACGTCGATAAATACAAAAAAATTTTGATAAAGCTTAACTTTCTTTTATCACAATGCGTAAGTTACACATTTATTTATAACTTTTCACGTTTCGACTTACACGTCAATACATAAATGTTATACAATTGTCACAGTTTTAAACATTTCTTCTGACATCACATTTCCTTGAATAATTTATCAAGTTGCCTAGCTAGTTGGTCTTATATGTTAGTAAATAAATTTTTCTCTATATATGCTCGTTGGAATGATTTGGCTAAAAATAGTGTATTTATACTATTAACAGACATAAAATACTGAAACAGTTAATCAATAACAGTTAGAGTGCAGTTATTTTTTGTCATATTTTCTAACACAGAAATATATATTTATACTTTAATTGTACTAGTGCCATCGAATAATGACTCTTAAAAGTGAACTTTCACTTTAGAACATTACGTGAACATCATACATTGTCATATCTTTTAGAAAAACTAAAATTTTTTTAATAAATTTTTTCTAAGATCAATTTCTCTATTTCACAATAAGGATCACATCGTCTTATTGTACTTGAAAATTTCGTCGAATAATATTTGTATAAGCTTCATTCTGTTTAGTAGATTATTGTCTGCAAGGATACCGTCTACAGTACTAATTTTTAGTCATATTTGGCAAGGCGAAATAAACAAGCCATTTTCGTTCGGTTAAAACGTTTATTATGCAGCAAAATTAATCATCAATTTCCATACAACTTTCGATTTCCAATCGTCGAGCGACTTTCAAAGCCGCCTATATAATATATTAAAAAGAAAAAATAAACTTTTTTAAACATCAACAGTTTTATATAGAAATCTATCGTCAATACTCAATTGCATAGGGACTAAAAATTTTACTGCACAGTATCCTCGAAGACTTAGATGAAGCCCCTTTTTGTTAAAAACAATAGTTGTTGCGTATAGACTTTTTTTTTGTAATTTCAGGACCAGCCCAGTTAATAATCACTTTAAATTTCATTTATCTAATACTGAATAAAATTTTTCCTTCTAATTTTCAAGAAACAACAATAACAAATTTGTACTACAAAAAAAGGACTGCAGGTTAATAGTTCCTTTTAAAATAAAGAATCGATAAGTAAATATATGTCTAATTTTGTTAACAACAATTCTCACGAAATACTTTTCTTTTTAGTAAAAAGCTCCGGTTAAAGCTAGAATTTTCTTTTTGCGGTACGAAGCGGTAATTATACAATCGATGGAACATCAGGATTCAATATAGAAATCGATAAAATGGAATGATTCTACTTCCTCGCTTCGTCAACTAAACTGCTCTATAAAAACTAAATTGCAATCGGTTAATCGCTCGAGTGATAAAAATTCGTCAAAGTTCGATTATTTCCAAAGCATCGATTGTAATTACCGCCAATCCGCGCGTCAGGTAAAAGCTTCACGATAGGAATGAGCGACTCTGCGAAACCCTCTCCATCATCATCTCACTAATATTATGCGTAACGGCAGGCAGTGAATATAAACGTCTCGTTAAAATCGCGCTTTAATCAGACGAAATCCTCGCGACGGCAGAACACGATACTCTCGTAAAGACGCAAGAAGTCGGCGCCCCGAGAATCCCACCGCCGGAAGGCGGCCTCCCGGCGGCGTCATCCGAACAGGTTCTCGAGGACGCCGATGGCGATTCTGCCGGCCGCCTTCTTGATCATCTTTCGCTTGGAGGAGGAGGGGTTCTTGGAGTTCTGGGACTCGAGCCTGCGATTGGTCTCGTTGTCCCTCAACGCCTGAGCGTCGTCGAGCGCGTAGGATCCTTGCCTCGTGGTAGGCGAGTCCTCCTTACTGCCGCGGCGCGCCTCGGCGCTGCGGGCGAGGAGCGGCCCGATGTCGGTGCGTGCCATCGCGGACTCGCTGCGCTGGCGCTGCTGCTCCTGTTGGTGGTGCGGCTGTTCCTGCTGCAGGTGGGACAGGCTGGGGGCGGAGGCGGTGACGGCGCCGGTCGGCCTGGTCTCAGGCTCGGACTCCTCCTCGCTCTCGGACTCGGTCTCCTCGGACGAGCTGCTTGTCTCCTCCTCGTCCTCCTCCTCGTCCTTCTTGGCGGGCTCGACTGGAGTCGCCGTCTGTTGCGGGGGCGGCGGTGCCGCCCGGTTACCTGCCGAAGACACACACATGCGCTTGGGTCCCGGCTTGTTTATAGGCGCGCTCGCGCTTAACGGTACGTGGATGATTCGCGGGAGTTTCGCGTTTTTACACTGCACTTGCGCAATTTAAGAGCGGTATTTCTTACTTGCGTATTGAATTATTTTTATTATCGATTATCGATACATTTTTATTAAGTATTAATCATTGGTCTTTTAAAATGTAAAAATCATCCACGTGCCGTTAGTATGACGTAATTCTATATAAGTCGTCGCCTCTTACGAAGGAAAGCACATTTCAAAAGAGCACTATTTTAATCTGCCATTTTTAAAGCACTAGAGAAACACTTCCAGAGTCTGTTAAACTTGTGGTATAATTCGTGTGGTACCCTAAATTTATCAAGTTTTAAAAGTGTTTACTTAAAAATGGCAGATTAAAATAGTTCTTTTTTGAAATGTGCTTTTCTTCCTTAGAGGCAACGAACTAATGTTTAATGTAAAACTACTTTATGATGAAATTAAATTTATACAAAATATTTAGAAACTTTAATACTTTAAAATCAACGAACTATCGTATTGTCTATAAAAAAATTACTATTAAATTAAAGAAAAAGAAAAACAAAACAAAATTTACCTGCGCCTAAAAAACGGCTCTGAAATGGACGAGGTGCAGCAGTGGTGACTGGTGAATCTCTGCTGGAGGGTAGTGAGGCAACATTTGCGGCTGCGGTGGTGGTCTGCGGAGCTCTAGCGAGGTACTTTTGTTTCATTTCTTCAGTAGTGAAGGGCGCACCAGTGTTTCGAATACCCGATCCGGTCGAACTCTCGGAGCTCGCAGTGGAGTCGGAGGATGCGCTGCGACCGCCCGGTGCGTGTACGTCCGTCGATGTTCTTCGGCTGCAAGAAGATCAATTTCATTTTTAAATTTTCTCATCTCTCAGTCCTACATCCTCGAACGCAAGTAAGACATTAAAATCCTGTATGCAACTCTGTGCGTAAAGTAGTACTTTACGCACGCAAGCGTGCGTAAAATCAGTTCTTTACGCCGTCGTTGCATAAAATAGGGTTCGACACCCGTGCTAAAATTGATTCTCGGACTCGTGTGTTTCTCACCCTCGCTTCGCTTGGGCGCTAGTCACCCTCGTCCGAGAATCGACTTTTACGCACTTATATCGAAAATAACTATTTCTCCACACGGTGCGTAAAGTGCGTACTGTGCGCCCTCCGGGCTATTCATTTCACACCCTTCGTGCAGGAAACTCGTATATATACCAAGGGAGTAAATAAAGAATTCCTCCAATCGCATGTATTCTTTACTTTTCCTCCCTAGATGCATAATGTACTATTTCACTGCTTCATTTTATAATTGTTTTCAAGTTACTCGTTAAAATAAAAATAATAAAAAAAGGCCACGAGTGGATGTCGCGAGTGAATTACCTGGAAATGGGTGTTTTCCTGGCGGTCTCCTCGGGCAGATCGGCCTCGCGCTGGGGCGCGTGCTGCGCCAGTGCGGGTTGTCGCTCCTCGACGGTTTCGGGCACGGGACTCGCCGCGGCCTGCGCCTGAGCTCCGCTCTTGTTTTGCTTCTTAATGCGCGAGATCTCGTCGTCTTCGCTGACCTGTCGGCCCACCGCCGGCGGTACCGTCGCCTTCCTCTGCTGCTGCTGCTGCTGCTGCTGGACCTGCTCGTCCGGGCGTAGAGGCACGCGCACCCACCCACACCATTCGGCAATGCAAACAGAGTCAAATGTTCCTCACGTTAGTCCTCTAAGGCCGATGCTCAGCGCTCGGCTGCTCGCCGTTCATTAGTATACAACGAGAGTTACCATCGTTCAACAAGGCAAAATCAAAGAACAACTTATCGACGAGCAGAGGCGGGTCCTCGAGATTGTACCCGGCCGAATCTCTTCGACTCCGCGGGCAGATTACTTTGGAATGTCCAAGGGGATATTGATGAGACAGTGCATCCGGTGTTTGCGGTGAAAGCGGAGGTACATTATCGTGGGACAATGGCAGATTCGATTGGTGATAAGCTACTGAGAAGCCAGTCTCTGCTCACGATATTTGGCTTTATTTATATTTGAAAAAATCTTTCAGCGTATCTACATACACGTATCGATAAGTCTGTTCATTGTAGTAAAGACTTTTTTTTTTCTTTTAATTTATATCTGGACAGTGAAGTTGAACTTTTATATTTACATTGATAAGACTGACTTGTGAGTTTTTTTTTACATTGTACTTTTATTTAATCTCATTTTTATTTACAGATGAAATGTACACGTAAAAATGAGCCGATCGCACCGTAGGGATCGGCGAAAAAATTCTATTCTCTCTTTAACAGCATTCATACTGGTGATTCAATCAGCAACATAAGAAGAGACAAGATCAACTTATATAAAACATGAAAAAGTAAAAAAAAACGTCTAAAATATATAAAAAGAAAAGTAGTGAAACGGAGGTAAACAGAAAGTACGATGCATATATGTAAAATGAAATCGCTCTAATTGCGCACGCGAGTGCACATTACACAGCTCTACTAAATAAACACTGCTTCAAAAATCGATCTAAATCCAACCAAAACTCCGATATTAGTGTCATCCTCGCAAACCAAGGAGGCAGCCCGTTCAAACGATTTTAATTTACTTTTTTTTTTAATTTATTTTCAGCGCGCGTGCAATGACAAATAAAAAAAACACCACGCATTAATCAGTTGCGAATTATTAATCGACTGGCGGCCAGAATTAGATTGTGGTGTAACAAGTACAACGCCAAATTAGTTTGCGCAAGTCGCGCGTCTCTCTACGGCGCGGGTAATTAATGGTGCGGTAATTGGCGGCGCGCGTAAAATCGTTGAATTATGCGAGCACAGATTTTTTTTTCTTTTGGCGTCAGGCGAGGAAAATCCACTGCGTGGGAGTCTGCGGCGCTCAACAATCGTTCATTAGATAACATAGAAAGAAAATTAAAAAATAAAAGAAAGATACACGCTATTTACTTGCGGAAGGTGAGAAAACTTTCATGAGCGATCAGTGAACAGAGTGAAAAGTATATAAAAAAAAAAAGAAAGTAGTTGGTAGTGTCTTGCTGCACCAGAAAAGTGATAAAAGAAACCCAAAAACAGTTATCGTTTCGAACTTATTTTCTTGCTGTGTGTGTTTGTGCGCGTCGTCGCTTTACGTCGGGCTTGGCACTTTTCCTATCGGCCGTAACTCGGGTCTTTCACTGTCAAAACACAAACGAGTCGTCATTTTTTTTTACTTTAGCGTTCCCTTTTTCTTGCACTAATTTTAAGCTTTTTTTTCGCTATATACAATGCGCTTTCGACTTAATGAAAGGGGGTACTACATTCGCAGCGTCGTTTGCAACAGAATTCGAACAAAAATTTTCACTAGACTTTCGTAAAATGTATTTTATTGAGCTTTTCTACTAGTATTTCATTTTATTATTTTTTTTCACAAACAATTAAGGATTCATGTCTTTTTCTCTCTTTTTATCGGTGCGAATGAGTTTAGTGCGAAGTGTCGGGCGCATGCTTAGCACACGCGACGAAGATCCAACAGATAAGAAAGAGACCGAGATGTTTGCTAGTGGCGTTCCGTATGATCGCATCGACTACTTTCTTTAGGCGACGCGCGGCCTCTTCATCGGCTGTGTGCTGCGAAACGATTCTACTGTGATTTTTGCATCGAACTTTTATTTTTCTTTCTTTAATTCAAAGATCAATAAAAACGGGGCCAACGCTGCACACAATCGGATCCAGGATACACTTTCGAGTTCAAAAACTTTGGAATGAATACGTCACATTTTACTAAACACTTATTCAGTGAATCTTTCTCATTAAATTTTCAAGTGAATACGCTGTAACAAATTTATTAAACTAAATGATAAAGTGATTTCTTTTATCATTTCTTATTACAACCAAATGAGAAAGTTTCATAGTATAGGAAAAAACCACAAGGCTGATGTATACTAAGAGACAAAAAAAAAAAAAAAAAAAAAAGAAGAAAAAGCGGGTTAAAAAAGGTGGAAGGTATTTTCCTCACCTGAGTTTTGGGTTGGAGCGGCTGGGGCTGGGCGGGCTCGTCCTTTTTGCGTTTGCCGGCGCGCTCGCACTCGTTCAGCTTCTTCATGACCCGGGGCGAGTCCGTCAGCCGGAAGATGCCGGAGAGCGGTCCCCGCGAGGCGTCCTCGGTGTCGAGGACGCGCTCGCGCTCCCTTAGAGCCGAGGGCTCCTGGTTGAACCGCACCGTTGAGCGCGTGTCCCCGTCGGAGTCCTCGCCGTCCCGATTGCGCATAAAGCGCGACCGGTACCGCGACCGCGACCGAGGCGCCTCGTACTCCGGGGTATCGTACCTAAAAATAATCCAGAGTTTAATCTATGGTTAGTTAGAAACATTTTTTGTTTGCTTTTAATCAATTAATTTTAGGTCGAGTAGAAGTCGCTTTGATTTTTTTTTATATATCTTTAGGGTTTTTGTTTTACGATTTCTTCAGGGTTGTCTCGAGGTGAACCTGACGTTTTGCAACACTTTTTAAAAATATGTGAATTATTGTAGATCTTGAGTAAAGAAAAATAGTAGTAAATAATAATATCTTTGTTGATGCCAAAAAGAAGTTTCATTGGTATCCTTCATATATTTGTTGATAAATTTTGCTTAAATTTGTGAAGGTAAAATTGATGTAGTCCAACTGTTAATTTGTTTTCGAACTTCGATACTGTTTAGTTAATTCTGTTGGAACATAAATCTATATACAAGATATAAAAGATTAATAAAAAGAGTCTCTCAACAGCGAAGAGATTTCACAGAATCAAAAAGTTAAATTTAGAAAGAAGGTTTATTTCGGATATAAAGCGAGAGCCGTTTGTCAAGAAAAATTTAAAACCGGTGCACTTCAGAAGGTTATACTAACATTTAAAAATCAGAATCATCGACGTAATATAATCCAATCACTTTTCATATCCAGCAATAAAAAGGCGAATGAAAACCAGGCTAAAAAAGCAAACGAAAAAAAGATCCCCTTAGAATGCGAATCGAAATCGAGATTAACTAAGCAGCAAAAAGGAGGAAAACACATGGAGCGAAGTCGATCTAATAATCATAAAGGAAAACTTTCGGGTGTAATGTGGAAGCACCTGTTCCCCTTTCATTTTGATCTCATGAAGCGAGTGGTCGCCAGCAGACCGACGTATTATCTCATAGGCTCAGGAGTAATTAAATTCGCTCGGTTTACACAACAGGGGCTTAGCGGCGGAGCTGGAATAAGGAGCGATAAGAATATACAATGGGACAAGCGATAAAAAGGAAGCCGCCAGATAAGGGATTTCTTATAACATTGCGTTCTCTCATCCTATTATCAAAGATATACTTATTTTAATTAAAGATTACAGTAGCTGCATGAACCCACCGTCGTATACATCGTCGAGTCACGTTATACAAAGGATCTCGAGAGAAAGAATTTGGAGGAAAATCGTCGAGGCTGCCCCAGGCTAAAAATTTAAGCGCCCGGCAAAAAAGAAAAGCGAGAAGTTGGCGAAAGTTTGGCCACGAGCAGGGCAGTGGCGAAGTAGCGGGGAACCCGGAAACGGCGCGGAGGAGGCGCAGGAAAAATAAACGGAAAAAGCCCAGTATTTATAACTCGCGTCGGAGCGGATATGTGGGTCATTCTGAAAAACGTATGCCTCCTCGACGGAGTCTCTCCGGGCGCTTGCGATGGCAGCGCGCCAAAATAATCCGCGCAGTCGCGGCGATTGAAGCCCTTTTAACCGACTGCTCCGAACCCCGAGAGCCTAAGTCCGTGTCACGGATACGCGCTGCAGTGGAGCGGGGGGAAAGGGGAGGGAAAAAAAGAGCGCGGGAGAATCGACGATTTGTCGCTCGTTAACTAACTCGGCGACTTTGGCCCTCGACGCTGGACGGCTCGCCACTTCCATGCGCAGCGTGACGAGGCTCAAGAACGGTGGCTTTTATTCCGGGATGTGCTTTGGGATTTCAGCGAGTTTCGGAGAGTTCTAGTTTTCAGTTTTATTTAAAGACTTTTGTTATTCTTCGTTTTTTTGTTCTTAAATCGTGGACGGTTTGCTTAATTTTATTTTTTTATTCGAGAGTCTAAAAGCAAGTTGAAAATTTTTTATTTTTTTCTTTAGATTTTGGAAAATAAAATAATTTTTTTTAACGAAATTAGAACTTTTATTATTAATGATTCCGTATTAGCTGACTCCGTATTAAGAGTTTAAGGATGTATCAATATTTTCTCGTTTTCTCGTTAGAATAACATTTAGCGGTTGCGTTGCTTGATTGTTGCTAACTACGCTTATTTCGTGTTACTAGATTTTCCAAAATTTAACGCACACCATCATTTTAAAAACTATAATAAAAAATCATAATAAAAGCTTAAAAAATCAGTACTTTTTCACTTTTAAGGATTTAATACTCCAAGATTATAATAATCAATGATTCGATATTATTATTACTAAAATATTTATAAGTGAATTGCAAAGTAAGTAGCAACGATATATTTAATAATTTAAAATACGCAAAACAAGACTAATTCTGAAAAAATGCTGCCCTTGAAAAGTAAATAATTAGTATCGATTTCCACCCTTCCCAATGTCAGTTATAATGCACGATATACGTTATATAACCTTCCCAGACTCAACAATTTTTCTATCTTGCAAATCAACAAACATCGAGAAAATAAAACTAACAAATGAAAATTCTTTCCTCGAAATTAAAAAAAAAAAGACAAAATCAAAAGATTCTTATCAACATTCATTTTGGCAAATATATAGAAACACATAACAGCAGAGGGTCTCGACTGCGCAAGATTCGAAATCATTATTGATCGAGGGGTGAGCGAGCTAGCGTGTATACAAACAAGCCGCGCTAGTGAGGTTATGTGCCCGCCACCCTCTTACTGCTCGACTCCCCAGCGAGCGAAAGCGAAAAGCCGCGAATATTTCGCAGCCTAAGCGAAGCCCACCCCTTCTGCCGAACGCTAGGGAAGCGGTGCATCGGAAATGCACCGGAGACGCGCTTCGTGCAAGGGAAAAAAATCAATGGAAGAGTGTACTCACTCGTAGTCGGGGACGTATCGGTTCCTGCCATGGGTGCGGTCGTCGTCCTGCTGTCGGTACTGGGAGGCGAGTCGGTGGTCGCTCTTGCTGCGCATGAGCCCCGGCGTGCTGCCAGGTATGGCGAGGCTGCTCGCGCCGCCGGGCAGCGTCTCGGACTTATTGGTGTTCAGCTCCCCGTACCCGGCAACGATGAGCACCAGCTGGTTCGGGTCTTGCGTCATCACAAAACGCATTCGCCGATTGTAATCAGTTGTCTCGTACTCGAAATTCCTGCAGCAATTTGATTTTACTAATTTAGAGACTGACATTTACGTACAATTTTTATTTGCAAATTTATTGTTTATGTAGTAGCCGTTGGAACTTTTAGTCTGTAATTAAAGATCTTCATTACTTGGGAATTAACTGAAGAACACATAATTTTATCATCTTTTAATTTTAATTTTGATAAAATATTTTAAATATTTACAGCTTTATATTAGTTCACGTTTCTTTTTCAAATTATATTGCTTTAAATTTTGTTAGCATTATTTTTTTTTTAATTTATATTACGTTATATTCTTGTTACGGGCTTTTAATGTTCAATAAATTAAAAAAATAATTAATTTAAAAAATTGTCATCGGCATTTGTTTTATTAAAAATCACGTGAATTGTAAATTCCTGATTTATTTCATAAAGTTCAATTGGAAATTGAAAAATGCATTATTGTTCGATGTATCCCTTAGACAAATGAAAGAGAAAATAAAGCTTACCTGATGAATTCGAGGGTGCGAAGGAAGAGTTCTTTGGTATCGAGGAGCTCGTTATCGTCCCAGGGTACATTTTCGTTGATGTGAGCGTCGGCTAAGTCGCAGTTGCTCTGTATGTTCGCGATTTCCTGCTCGAGGTTCTCCTTCAGGTGGATCAAAGTCCTGAGCTCCGTGTTTGAGTAGCGGTCGATTTCGTTGCGCAGAAACTCCGTGCGGTCCTTTAGTGCCTTGTTTAGCCGCCTGTAGATCTCGTCAACTTCCTCGCTCACCGACGCCGTATTCGTCTGCAGGGCCAGGGTGTTTTTCTCGACCTGCGCCAGCGACTCTTGCAATCTGTGCAGTGCCCTTCGCACCTGTACAAACATTTCGTATATTTAGTTTATTTTAAAATTAAGTAGAGTATTAAAATATTAAAATTAAAAATATAATTATTTGATAATGGACAATTGTATATATGTATATAATATTTTACTTCATTATTTCATTATTGAGATTTTTTATTGATTGCTCAACAATGTATCATTTTTCCGAGTAACATTTGTTTCCGAGTATTATTTATGCGCATATTATAAAGTAACTATGCAAATGATCGGCATGTCGACTAAGTTCAGGTCGCACGTGAAAACATGGCGTAATTATCAAAACACCAGGAAAAAATGTCGAAATTATATGTAAAAAAAATCTAAATTTATAAATGTATCAAAATGGCTGAGTAAGTAGTTCTATTAATAATTTGACGGAAAAGTCAAAGATATAAGTAGTAATTCATTACTTTGAATGACCGTTTCATAAATAGCCCGCAGTTCACCGAGAAGTGCCTCAAGTATCACAACACGCTCCGCTCTCTTCACAACTCGCCGGAGTTAGTCATCGATATAAAGGTAAAAATGCCGGATTTAATTAGTTTCCCCTTGCACCAATCAATTAGATGTACAACGTATATTTTTTTTATCAAAAAATCTGAAATAACAATAAATTTGAGGCACATGGTAATTTTCTCAATTTCTCAAAGTTAAACGATTTTGCACAAGAGTGGGCACTTACTCTCGCCGAGAAGGATACTCTTGAGCATCGTACGGAAAATGTTTATGGCGAGAATCTTTACTTTGGATTTGATTCCGACCCAAATTTTCAACTTTCAGCTGAGGTCGCCGTACAGTCATGGTTAGCAATATCCCAGTTTATTAATCCATTTTTGTGCACGATTAATAAATTATGATAAGAGCAAAAAAAATTAAAAAGTGACCATTGCATCCACCAGGTATGATGAAATATCGGCATATAAATTTGGAGAGGCTAGTCCAGAAAACTTGAGCGCCGTCGGTCATTTCACACAGTTGGTGTGGAAGGGAAGCCAGAGACTAGGCGTCGGCCTAGCCAAGAGTGAGAACGGCAAGATCTACATGGTGTGCAATTACGATCCACCGGGTAATATCGTTGGTGATTTTCCCGAAAACGTCGAAGCCCCTCGGAAGGTACGATCCTCGAAAACCGCGAGAACATCGGGTCGATAAGCTAGAAAATTGCTCCGCAATAAATAAGCCGCACTACTCCGGCTAGTCGGTTTATCGCGGAAGTTTTCCGATAAACGTTTTTTTTTTTTAAAGGATTATATATCATAATTAGCGGCAATTATTTTGTTAAAACGAAATCTCTCGTAGACAAACGATAGCTGTGCAATTTAGGTTTTGAACTACTTAGATCACACGCTTAAAGAATAGTTTTAAAAGAACTCGGTTACTGCGTACACTAAGAAAACTTCGTAATTTCACATTATCACAGCTGTAGGACTGATTCTGTTATAAAATTCATGTTTCTAATCAATTGTGCACTCAAAATTATAAATTTTAAGTAAAAATGTCTAACCTACCAATGGAATGAGTTTTTAAAAGTCTAGATAAACCATCAAAATTTAAGTGTAATCGTTTATTTTTAATTTTAAACAACTAATTAAATTTTCAACACATCCTAGATCTCTTATCTCGAAAAATTTTACTAAAAAAAAAACATAAAGCTACGTGGAACTCGTGCCAAGGGTTGCAACGATAGCATAAATTTTACCCACCTGTGAATTAATGGTGGTAATGTTTTTCCTGAGAATTTTAATGTGTTCCTCCTTGCACTCCGGGCAGCACTTTTTCTCGCAGTGCGCGCAGAGGTTGCAGTAGCTCTTCTCGGAGCACACGCTGCAGCGCTCCATTATCTGGCCGCTGGTAGGATCCGGCAGTTCCCCGGTGATCTCGATGTGCAGCTCGAGAAACCGTTGGAGCGTCACGTTCGTTGGGAAGGCTTGCACACCCTGCCGGACATCGAAAATCATAGCGAATCATCGCCGGTGGGTGGGCGAACGTCGTTCTCGCAAAATTTTCATCTGGACAGCCGCAGTTCTGTTCGCGCGTGGCGTTTATTTTCGGGAGCTTTCGCTGCGTTCGCGCACCCGTGCCGTGCGTTTATCGCGATAAAACGGGTTTCTCCCGGCCGAAAATAGCCTTCGATTGCATTACGCAAGATCGAACGCGTTTAATTTATGGATTGGTTTTCGATCTATTCCGAGGGATAAAATAAATTTTGTTTCAATTCCGGATGCGTGGACTTCAGCTTTTAGCAATTAAAGCGCCTCTAATAAACTCTACACTATCGCGTACACCAGCGAAACAAAAATAGTGCCCGTTGAAGACTTTGTTTGACAATTACTCGAAAAAAAATAGAGCAATAGATAAAACCAATAGCAAAAGTCCGCTCATTAGGAATATTTAAGCTACTCGTTAACAAACGACGTGATAGCCAGCGAAACTCGATAAACGCGACGAAAAGAAAACGAGCCGTTAAAAAAAAATAAAAATAAATGAATGAATAAATAAGAAATAAGTGAGAGTGGAAAACTCACCTGATAGGGTATACGATGTTCTGCCCGGCATTCTGGACACTTGACCTGTCGACGGACGTAATCGACGAGCCCGTCCATGCAGGGCTCCATGCAGAAGCTGTGCTGGCATGGCAGCAGCTTCGGGTTCCGGTAGCGGTCCAGACAGATCGCGCATGTCAGCAGCTGCTCGAACTGCTCCATGCTTTCTGAAAGCCAAGCGTCCATCGCGATCAGTGTCTTTAGCGACACGCGCCTCGGGCACGAGTCCCGAGGTAATTTCCCTCCCTGACGCGACTCCGCGTCTCGCACATAGATAACGGCCAATTATCTCGACGAACGGGAGCGAAGCTACGGCCGACTGATAAGGATGCATTCGCTATGACGATAATCCATGGGCAAGAGGCGAGAGCACATGTAGGCGCGATTGAGCTCTTAACTCCGGCTCTTGTATAACCTTTTGTTTCTTTATCGCGTCATTTAAACACCACAACAAGAACATTTTTTTTTCTTTTTTGACGTTATTGTTTTACGGACCATAATAACAATCAACTACACTTATTTCTCGGAAATGCAGTGTAAAAACTCTTTATTACAGCGTTCTAAGTTTTTCTTAATTTTCAAGCCCAATTTAGTACACTGAGAAAAAATTCTTAGTAAAAATTACTATCCTGTCTATAAAAGTGGGCACAGACTGTCATGTAGTGGAAAAATTATTATCATGTATTATAAATTTTACTAGCAAATATTATAGATTTTACTAGAATTATGGTGAAGTTTTCAATCATTCTAGTAAATTTTACAATACAAGATGGTAATTTTTCCGCTACAGGATGGTAATTTCCTACATGGCAGTCGGTGGCCACTTTTCTAGACAGTATAGTAATTTTTATTATAGAATTTTTTCTCAGTGTATTTTAAATTGAATATCGCTCAGATTTAAATGAAAATTCCAGTGTCATGAAATTTAAGGTAAATTCTGTTCTACATAAAAACCAATGAGATATTTATAGAAAAAGAATTTTCTACATTTTTCTATCCACTTTACGTCACAATTTATTAAAATCTCACTCGTTCCCTTCGATGTTCCATTAAGCTTTCTGTTTACATAACGGATTTTCCCCCTTATCAGTAGAACGATTGCAATCAGCGAGTCTATTATGCAAGGGCGTACAGCGGTGTACTATCGAGGTACAGCTGATAGTGGGCAAAGGGCCGCGTCGTATCTGAGTTTGCTCGGCTGCCGCTCGCGGCGACAACAGAGGCACCGCGCGTCTCTGATTCAGCGGCGTAAATTATTGGCCGCGCATAGAGAAGCGACTCGGCAAATATTTATCCGCGCGCGGGGCGATAAAAAGGCGCGCTCGATCCGAGGCTACGGGATTATTTCAGCCCTGGCCTCCTGGCGCGCGGAGAGCGCATCCGGCTCCGGGGATGGGCTTTCGCAAGGCTTTCTCCCGCGCGCCAAGGGCGAGTGTCCGGCCGACCCCGTGGGTCGACGCACCGATCGGGCATTGAACATTATTTTTAAACGCTTAAGGGCGACCGAATATAAATAGCCTTTGTTTTCCGGCCCGCGGTAATCCGATGTGTTTCCGTTGCGCTTGCGCTCGCTGATTTGTGCAGACGCGGATGAGTGGACCGTGGCAGGTTGGTCGAGAATTGAGATAAATTGGGTGGGATCGCTCTCTCGTATGTTTCGCGGGGTAAAATTAGATGATTATTATTGTTAGTTCTTTGGTTTCTAATACTTTTAAAAATTAATTAAAAAAAAAAAAAATAATAATGTGCGAATTAAAAAATTAATGTTTTTATATATCAATACTAAATTTGAGACGTATATTTTAGAGTTTGTTATAAGCGAGTTGTGAGCGTAAGGGAGCTGAATTTACTGCTGACGCTTGGGTAGTTCATCCGTTTGAAAATGCATCAGTTGCCATAAAAAATGACGTATTTAATTAGAATTGAGTTACGTTTAATTTTTAAAGATTCTCTCATCTGGCGAGAAATTGGCGCGCTCCGGAATCCGGTTTTCTTCCGTGGCGACGTTTTCAGAAAATCCACGCTCGCGAAGTCTTATTTTATCTCAACTCGGAGAGTTTTGTTCGCCTCTAAATTTTGCGTTATTAATATAACGACGCGCGTGCTCGGGCCCGAAAAACCAGCGCTCGAACGGAGTTTTGCGTCAATTCGACAAAAGTCTTTCGAATCCATCGTCAACTTAATGCGTCAAAGCTTTTTCCATTTTTCAAGCTATTGCGTCTTGTTAGACTTTTCTAGCCTAGCATTAATTAACGATATTCTCGGTCTAAAATAAGGGTACTTATTCGCTTGATCTAAATAACTGTGGAATTCTTCCACCCAACATCTTTTTCTCGTCCTATTCAAGTAGCATCTTATAATAATCTGGAAAAATGTAGATAGACCTCTTTAACTAGTGAAAAGGATATCATGTTTATTTAATTATAATTGCGTTAAATACTAAATTAAAAAAATTTATACCATTACTTTTTCATTTATCTATAAACGAAAATAAATTTAATTCATGAAAATTCAATAATTGATTAAACAGTATTAAAATGAATTATATATTCTTTGTGTACATACATGCAGTATGCGGAAATGTATGTTGTTGTGTCTACCCTTGTTTCAGCAATCTACCAAAAGCCTCAAAATGCAAATAAAACAATTATTCACGTTCTCACGAATTCCACCAAAGTGATTTCGGGATTTGCATCGAGGGATGCAAAAGAAAAAAAGAAAAATGGAAAAAAATTTCGAGTGACAATGAAATTTGCATCGTGAAATTCTGGCGTGCGTTTCGCCCCTTCATTGTCATTTGCACCAGACTCAGCCTCTGGACAAAGAGTGACCTTCGCCGACAACTACAAAGATGCTTCCTTTCTCGCGCATCCGCTTACATCTTTTTCGACGATAAAGCCCTGCTTTCCTTTTAATCGCAAGTAAAATTTTCACGGCGCACTTTTTTTTTTAATTAAAAAATTGCTAGGGGAGCGTTGGCTTATTCATAACACCGAGGCAGAGTTTTTACCTTGTTTTTAGTGAGCTTTTAAAAAGGGATCTTTCATGCTAACGTATTAAAATTTAAATGAGCCTCGAGAATTTACTTTATTGATCATCGTATTAAACTTTTCTTTTTATAATTCCTTTTTTCTTGTTATTCGAGGAAATTAGCCGGTTCATTTTCCCGAGTGAAGGCGTATTTACAGAATTATAAAAAAAAGTAGGTCTGTTAGCTTAAGTTTTGACCTCTACTTTGTTGCGAGTGGTATTCTGTACACAGATTTACTGCGAGGTGAAAAACGCACTATTCCGAGCTCTCTTCTTTTGTCTCGAACAAATATTTAGTCGGATTAAAAAAAGCTCCCGAGACTCTACTTTTTCTAAAATCGCTTTGTGCAAATGAACAAAACAGTGATTCTTGAACGGAATAGTCTTATAGAAGCGAGTCTAGCCACGTGACATCGATTCAAAATAAATACACCGCGCGATTAAGAAAGCGATCTCAATCTTTCCGGAACTTTCGAAAAAGCTCGCCGGTCAAGGTCAATCGAGCATCGGACGCCCCCTCGATTCGCGGATTGGAAACCGGATTAATTCGTCGCAAAAGAAAAGTTGCCCGAACGACGTCAGTCGAAGAAAATAGACATACGCGAGAAAGAAACACTGACTTGGCCGAGCTTGTTTTTTTGAATAAAAGCTCTGCGTGATTCATTCTTATTCTTTGTACATACGTCATACCGGTCAGTAGATTAAAACGTGCGCGAATAATAATTAATTTAATTAAATCAATTTTATTAAATAATTAAATCAAAGAATTATCGAGTTGTACAAAAAAATTAATCCAGGAGCTTTTATCCTACGATTTTTCCGATACAAAACTTTCGTGAAACGTTCCAGAAGAGCTTTCCACGCTTATTCTCCCGTTCGTTCGTCGCCCCGCTTACCTTCAATACGTCACAGCGGTGTGCTCGTCTTGAAAGGGGCAGCTCGCGCCTGCCACCACGTACATCGGCCAAAACGTCCAAAAAACGTGCCGCACGCCTCGCCGAGCTTTTGATCCGCGCGCACCACAGTTTCACCGGCGTAGCTTTCGCGCGCTCCGACCAGCCGATTTATCGACTTATGGGCCGGATGGGCAGGCGGAGAATCGGATACTGATACTCGGCGTCCGAGCAGCGAGCCACGGAGCCTCCTCGTCCCTTTTATTTTTAGTCCCCCCGGCGCGGCCCGACTCTCGCCGCCGACGACGGCTTCCCATTTTCCAGCGGCGCCCGTTTATTTTCAACGCGCTTCTTTATGCCCGCGAGCTTCAAAAATACGCGCCGCCGCGCCGAGAGGCCGCTGCCGCCCTCGAACGGCCGCCCGACCTTCCCCCCCGCCCGTCGACTCGATGGGGGGCTCGGTCGTTCGCTTACCGACGCGGAAGCGGACGTCGGTAAGGTGGCGAGTTTCGCCTGACGGCGGATACATCCGGTCGGTTAGTCGAGGCGAAGTTCGAGGGTAACGGCGGGCTTTTGTGCTTGCAAGCTCCTCGGGAAGATCGTTGCTGCTGACGCGCTTTTCATTCGCAATTTCCGATAAAGTTCCAATTGATTGGTGCTCTTTATCTTCCGCCCTGTATACTTTGTATTTCTTTTTTATTCCAGCCAATTATGAATTATTTACGCAGTTTATATACTTTTATTATTTTTTTTTCGCAGGATATTCGCGATTTTATTGAAGTTTTCTCGGAAAATTTTACGGCAATCGTTATCGCTTACACTTTTATATAAGGTTACAGCCGAATTTTATAGAAGCTGTTAAGCTTGCGCGCGCCGATACGAGCGTATATTTAACGCTGTTCATTTTATTAGAAAATAAGGAAATGATTATGCCGCATCGGTAGCGAGCGCCGGGCGAATAAGTGCAACGACCCTCGCGTACTTTCTTATCGCTCGGCACTGCGAAGCTGCTCCCTTGCATTTAATTCGCAGATAAAACAAACTCCTAGGGAGTGCGCCTCTTAAACAGTGTCATTTGTTCGCTGAAGAATATTTTGCGAGTGTGCGGGTTATCTCTCGTTGCCCATGTAAATTACGGAGCGTCGGGCGGTGCTTTAATTATTACCAGCGCTGATACCGCGATTGAGGCGCGACAAAAGAGCAGGGCGCCTCGTCTTATCTGGGCGTTGCGAGGGTCTAGTCGCTTGATGAACCGCCTGTGAGCTCGCGAAATAAAGGAGCGCGGAAAAAAGGGTATCCTTCGCGCGACCATTTCCGCGCGCAAGTAGATAAGGCCGCGGAGGCGTCAGACGAGGCACTTCGTTTCGCGGAGTGCCGCGCTGCTCGTTCGCTCGAGAGGCACCCGCGATAAAGGGGCAATTAGAGGGTGGCGGTGCAGATCATTAGAGGGTGGCCGACGAAAAAGCAAGGATTATCAAACGGCGCGCTAAATGATTTGTATAAAAGAAAAGAAGAATTCACCGAGTTCTCTAGCGAAATTTTCACGAGGGATATATACATTGTACCCGGCGGCTAATTGAGTTATAACTTGACGCTCGCGTGGGTGCCAAAACAAGGAAAGCCTCGAAGTTCCCTTGGAAATAATCTCCGGCGTTTCATTTCCTTTTTTTTTCTTCTTCTTTTCTCTTTCATGGGAGGCACGTGGCGCGAAATGCGCGGGGCGAAAAGGCGGCGGATCGTTATGAAATTGAAGTGGCGGCGGGCAAAGTGCGCGCTGATTTCGCGGACTCTGCAGTAGATCGAACGAGCGCGGCGGGTCGCGAAATCGTTATTCAAACCGACATTATTCGGTTTTACGATATTTTGCATATTCGGCACGTCCGGTGAATTTGCGACAAGTGACCTAATAAATTGTGACGTACTCTTGAAAATTTCATGGGTTTCTGGGTTTCACAGTTGAAGAATTATTCTATTCTTTTTATTTCTTCGACCATCTTTTTCGCCTTATTTTCTGTGCATCCTTTTCTATTTTCGTTTCGACTTTTATTAAGTCGTTACGAGTAAGTGTTGGGAGACACGTAAAAAATAAATGATATTTAATTAAGAAAATAGCTTTCAAAAGCCACGAAAACATATTAATAAATTATTGCGTATCTTCCACTGGATTAATAAACAAAGATATAAAATTCTTTATAGGTGCTTCTATCTAAATGTTTCGGAAAAAATAAAATAATAGTTTCAAGTTTCAAATAGAAGCAGTAAAATTCTATTTTAAAAAAAGAAGTTTATTTAATAACCTGAAACAAAAGGTAAAATTAAAGGAAAGTAAAAAAATGGTTACTTACCCGCCCTGTAATCCGCCTAGGGCGGCACCTGCTCGTTGGGGGCCCTCTCAGAAGGGCCCCAAACCGTGAACCCTGTCGACCACCAAAATCTCGCGCTGTATCAGCTGGAAAACAAAGGGGGCCACGATGAGTTTGCAAAGTTCGCGTTCGACCTCGAGACTTTTCTCGGTAGCCCGCGGATGATTTCGGTGCGCGGGGCGGAGCCCGCGAGCTCGCTAAAATTAAGTGTGCATCGCGCAGACAACAAAAGGCTTTATTAGCTCGGCGAAACGTCGCGAAGGGTCGTCATTGAGTCCCGCTGCGCCATTGCGAGAGAAAGCTGCACGCGTGCTTTGATTGTTCTTTAAACCGGGGATTTGTTCGTCTTTATCTTTACTGTTTGTTGCAGCGACGAGTTTTATTGTTGCCGCGAGAGCTTCCATTTTCAATTAAGTGCACTTGATCCGACGACTTTTGTCTTTTGATGAAGACCTTTTTTGCGTAGAACTTTTTTTACAGTAAAATTTATATAGAGATATTGAAGGACTGTAATAGTGTGATAATTGCTCATTACTTTTTAGGCAAAAAGTATAAAGTGCAAAGTCGGCGGATCAAGCGTGTGCCTTTGACGAAAAAAATTCCGGCTCTCGACCTTCTCTCGGAATGTCTTCAGGTGACTCGGTGGTTTAATGTGTGACTGTGTACGCGTGCTCCAAGCGACGGTTTGAAAGAAGGTCTTTGCTACGCGAGCGAAGATCCGAAAATCGCGGGGCGCGCAGCTCGGAAAGGGAACAAAAGAGAAAAGTTAAGTCGAGCTACTCCTTTTTTTATCGCGCGTCCGTCTAAATATAGTGCGGGCGCTTTGATTGCTCTCGCGGAGGTCGCACGCATTTCTCTCGTGACTCTCGATATAAATCACCGGAGGCGCGCGCGCGGAGCTTCCGAGTTTGACCCCTTTCCATCCGGAAGGAGGGAGGGGGGGAAGAAGGGGAAGCTTTAATGACTCTTAGCTTCACTATTGTCGTTCGCGCTCGAGCTCGCGGGTTTCCGAGCTTTTAAAAGGAGAAATTTTTCTCCTTCGCTCTGTCCCTCTTTCTCGTGCCTCCTTTGCATTCTTGCTCTCGCGGTTATTTTCGTGTGTGCGGGCGTGTTTTGTCTCCATCGCCGGGGGGTTCTTCATGCCGAGTAGGAGGGGGGTTAAAGCGAGCGATAAAGCGATGACTCCAAGTCATTGTTCTTTCGAGAGAATTCGCGGCTCACAAAGACGAGACACGATTTTTTTTTCTTTAGAATTTTTCGCTGGGAGGATCTCTCCGCGAGTTTTCGCGAGTCGGAACGAGACGACACGTTTGATTCGAGGATAAGAAGTTGCGATGATAAGACTTGAGTTTGATGAACTTTGAAATTTATTTTTTGCTCCAACGACTGTAGTCTCGCTAAATAAAGAGTCTATTCGTTTACGGTTTACTTTCAAACAATGACTTGGCACTTTTTTTTCTAGAATTAAAGAAGTATTTATTGCTCACTTAAAAGGAACTGTTTAGAAGGTAATAATAAATGATTGTATCTCAAGTATACGTGTCGAATGAATTCCACGAACATTGTTGCGAGTTTTAACAAGAAAGGAGTATGTAGATTTGCAGAGTATCGAAGAAAAAGCTTTCGTAAAATATATAATTTTTGCAAAATCATTCAGAATTCAAAAAAGATAAGGATCGACATGTCTACCGCAAAAGCGATAGAGTAGTGTTCAATTGAACCCCGAGTACCCGTCTCTCCAGTTCCTCGAAATTATTCGCAAATCCCACCTTTTCCTTCGCGGAATAGCATTACGTGTCACTCATAAGTGTCAAGGTCGCGCACCTGCCGCCGGAGAAATCGATAGGTAAACACCGTCAGCGTGTGGTGACAGGATCGCATTTATCAAAGCTCGCAGCGCGCGGGAAAATTGAAAAATTGACTCGCACCTCGCAGCAGCAACACGTGTCCGAAGCTCGGGTCGCGCCTGCGCGGACTCACCCTCCCCGCGCCGTTTGACAGCCGCTGGTCAACTGCACGCCGTCATTTTTCACGATCGCAACTAGACAGGACCGGCGACTCCTTGTTCCGGGGGGAAGAGAGTGGTCGAAGAGGGGGAGGTCGCGACTCCGCTTTTTTTTTAATTCTTTTTTGCAGTCGGAGTGTTTCGCAGTCCACCGGTACCTTGGGAAATGTCGAGGGTGTGGAAAGTTGGCATGAGCTCCTCGTGAAAAATGTCAAGTTCGAGTAGTATTCCATTGAATATCAGTCAAGGAAATATTTATTTTGGCGGAGGAGCAATGACGGTCGGGCGTGAAAAATGTCGAGTGAGAGATGATTTCCACGCGGAGAAATTTTGCCAAAGCCGACGACGATCGATGCTGGGAGTTGTTTAATGACTTTATTACCATGATCGATAACTTGAAAAATGCTGGGCGTTGATTACCCTTTCGGCGAACTCATTACGCTCACTTGAAAGCGGGTGAATTTTAAAACTACCGGAAGTTGGTGAAAATGTAAAACAAACACTAAAACGGGCTCTTTTTTTCTTTAAATTACGTAAAAATAATTTGAAATGTGTTATTTTCAAGAAAACTAATTTTTAAGAGGTTTTCCTTTGTTTTATTTTTAAAGTCGTCGAAAGACTTTTTAAATGTAAAAGAAAAATTTAATTAATAATGTGGGAAAAAGTGCTTCAAAATACACTACTGAAATAATTCCTGAAGAGGACCGTTTTCATTATAAATTTCATTTTCTCGCACTCGACATCATGAGTTTTTTCCCATATAAAATGCGCGCTAGACAAAAATTGCCGAGAGCAATTTTACTTCGCGCGCAGTGGAAAAACTCTTTCATATAATGAATTTATTACGTTCAATTTCATAATCCTATCCATTTTCGTTAAAAAAAAAAAGATAGACCGAAATACTCGGTACTCGAAAATTTCTGACCGGATCGGGAAATCGTCGATGCATTGCGATGCTCCCCACTGCACGGGGGCCGCGTAATAAGCCGACGGGCAAACAAACCGGCGCGCTTGCGCTAATGCGAAGGGAACGCGGCGGAGCTTACGGCGGGCGCGGGAGAAGGGGCACAGGTAATTGGACACCCGGTAGCCATATTAGACCAGCGGCCCGAAGTCGAGCGGCACCGAGACGAGTCCCTCTCCTCTCGGCTCGCCGGCCGCGTCGCGATCCTCTCCGCCACCTCTGAAAGCGCCCCGAGCTCTCAAAGCCCTACGGATTATCCCCGAGGCTTGACGCGCCGACTTCAATGCTTTGAAGGCGCGCAAAATTTTTTACTTCTTTCGGGTGGAATGACTGGAGTAATTTATTAAGCTATAAAGGGAGACTTTAAAAAAAGGTTTTAATATTTCTTTTTTCATGACTATAATGTTGATGCGCTTTTCGCGGGTCGAACTATATAATCACTGAACGGTGATGTTCTATTTATTTTTATTTCGGTTTTAACAAGAGGAAGGGGGGGGGAGGTCGGTTTTATGCACAGATGGTATTAAGGGATTAAGTTCGGCGAAATTTGGCATTTCAAAATATTGGCAGAATATTCCAAATGAGGTTAAAAATAAAATCATAAATTATTTAATATGTACGATGAATTAACCAATCCTTTATATATATAATTATATAAAGTTTAATAAATGACTGAATACTTGGACGATGAATCGATCTCTTGGCTGGCTAAATCCTTTTATCTATTCATAGAAATCATAATGAACATGTGGATCGGGTATTAATACACGAAAATTTAAAGATTCCTCGCTTATTATATTTAACATTTATCCGAGTATAAAGTTTCGCTAATTCGAGCGTATCAATTTTTAAATTACGGCTTAATTTAATATAATAATCCGTGCGAATAAAGCGAACTCGACCGTTTCTAATTCAATTTAAATCATTTTATACGCCAGCCGTTTTATCCTTCTTTTTTACAGCTTTATTTTATACCCTCATCGAACATCTACGCAATATCATAAACGTTAACTCGACGTTACGTCAAAAAAAAAAAAAAATAAATAAATAAATAAATAAATAAATGAATAAAAAGGGGATGGATTGAGGTGAGACACAACGGAGGAAAATATTTCCCTTAATAAAACAGAATTATTCTCTTTCCGAGGAAAAGAGGGTATACACATTGTCACGCGTAAGAACCGACATCATGGCTTGATCCCGGGGCTAAAATTAGAGCGTAAAACAAGTCTCCTGTAAAAGACGTGAAAAGACGGGCATCGGAAAAAAAATGCGAGAAAGCGCTCCGTGCAGGCCCACGGCGACAGCGAAGAAGACGGCTCCGCCGTACCGTTTTAGTAACCGAACGGCGCTGACGACGGCAAAGGCGACTCAGCGGAGGTTCGGCGCGCTCGCCCGCCGCCTCGGATTATCTAACACTTAAATTTAGAAGGGACGAGACAGCATCGACGAACGACTCCACTTTACGGCTCGGGCGTACGCCACCCGTTATTTTATGCGTCGGGGAAAAGCACCACTTCGTGTTCTTTTTCCTTTGCCTCGCGTTTTTTCGCCTCTTTTTTGGAGAAAAATAAGCGGGAATTTTTAATGGCGCGTCGGACGTGGGATGGAAAATTACGCGGACCTTATTGCCCTGAATACGTCAGTCTTGCAGTTTCAGATTGATAATCAACGGAGGGAGTGACGGTCATTTTATCATAAGATAATAGATATTTTTCTTGTTGCTTTAAAGGTTTTTTAATTTATTTATTCGATATAATTGAGGGGTTAAATATAGTAAATGATGTCAGACGCAGTCGAATGCAGCTTAAGTATAGTTAAGATGATTTCGTGAACTTAAACGGAGAAAGATAGTTGAATAAGTTAATAAATCAACGCACTAGAAATGTGACAATTGATATTGCATTAGCAGTATCAATTAGTATAAATTTATTATAAATTTCATTAACAGTTTACTCATGTTTTCTTAATTTTTCTGACAGTAAGAATTCGATTCTCTCTTGTTAGAGAACATTGTAAGTTTTACTACAACTGCTTTTCTCCGATTAAAAATTCTATTAATTATTAATATGACGATTTTGGTGCTCGACTTTGTTACAGACATTTTAAGAATCGCAATTAAGGTGTTCTCACTTGCACTGAAAAATCTTTTAACTTTGAAATAAAAGTCATGCAATTATTTAAACGTCGAAACAGTGTACAATATACTAAGAAAGTTAATTCCGTCGGTACATACGCGAAATACGTCAATTGTAAATTTAGCTAGTGACACATAAATCATGCACATATAATTTATGTAAAACAGAGCAGAACGCGACGTAGACGCACAGAAGCGGGTCGCTTGAGTGAGCCGCCGCCGTTGTCAGTAAAATGCTTATAAATTGAGACTTTCATCTCGTCGCAAGATGTTATACTTATGGAACTCGATCCCCCTTGGACGGCAGCACACAGGCGCACACTCGTAAAACCGAGGATCACCTCGTGCGAGAGCAAAGAAGAAGAAGAGGAGGCGGAGTCGGAAGAATCGGCGAAAATTCACTGTCACTGATCGTCCGCGACTTTCGGCACTGTCACTTTCGTCTTCTCGCCGCGATCATCACTGCGGGGGGTGGGGAAAAAACGGGGCCTCGGGAGGAGAGACACTTGATAAGAAGACACCAGACTCGCAGTATCGGATCGCGTCAAAGGTCGATGATCGATGGTGTTATTGTACTTTTTTTTTTCTTTGATCCTCAAGACTCGGTTAACTTGGTTAAGTAGATTTCTCAGCGAATCTCAGCGGGAATCGTGTGTGGTGTGTTCGTGTGTGTGTATGTATGAGGGAGCAAGAGTTTGCTGGGCGATGATAATCGGGAACACGCACCGCGTTCGTCCGGGCCGGCTGGCCGCCCGTCTCAGAGTGAATGTCTTATTAGTTATTTCAGGCGGCGCGCTCCTCCTCGTCGTCTTCCGTCGCCTCTCTCCTCCGCTCCTCGCTCCGACGACGCTCGCGGCTAGCATCCGTCTCGTCCCGTTTCCACCCTCCCCCACCGAGTTTTCAAGAGGCTAGAACTTCTTCCTCCTTTGCGCTCTTTTTCCGCGTGTGTCCGGCCTTTATTTAAAGTCTCGAGATTTTTGGAAGGTAGTCGGGGGAAAAAAGGGTCCAAAGATGATGCGACTGACGACGAAGGTTGTGCCTCAGAGCCGTTCGAAAAAATAAAGAGGCACTACTTCGCAAAGTCGCGCGCGGATCTCTCTTTTTTTTCCTTCCTCTGCTTTTCTTTTGTTGATGAAGATTAAGAGAGTAAAAATTACGTGTGAGAGGGAAGTTTGAGGGGGAGCGAGTCGCCAGGGAGCTCGGAGTGCAGTTTTCCGATTCTTCCGCAACGAAATTAAAGTTAGCCGATGCGAACAAGGAGGAAGAATAAACTAAATTTTAGCCTCGGGAGAGCATCGTGGAATTTTCATTACGACTGGCTTCCTGTATATACGATTTTCACGAAACAAATGAACTTCGCTGGAGCTATTTCTAATGGCTTCGAATGCCGTGACGTCGCGAAGACACGATTTTTCGGAGCTTGCAGAAAGGCGAGGGTTGTACACGCCGGCGGAATTTAGCCAGGCCGAAAATAAATTCCCTGTCTTATTTTACTACTGCAGCTCGTGAATGATACAGGAGCGTAATTGTAATTCGACCGGTGCCAAAACGTTTGTTTAAATTTCCGCGCAATAAAAAATAAGAAGATGAAAACAAAAAATTGGTATAAATCTCGAAAGTCATTTACGACTCATCCCGCGAAGTAAATTTTAGTTTGCTTCTGAGCTATCGGTTGTTTTTAAACACTGTAAGCGCAGTCCTAGCGCGATTGACGAGACCATATTATTTTTAGCAGCCCGAAGAATTTTATTTGCGCGCGTTGCGCACTAAGAAAATTCTCAAACGCGAAAAACAAGCATTTTTTTGGTGTTTTGTGTAATGGATATTTCTGAGCGTCAATTTCAATCGACCCTCCCTACATCAACATTTTCCAATGGCTCTATTAATCGCCGCCAAATGTTCCATCGGGCGTTGCGCTCGGATATGCCGCTAGGCCGTATAAAAAATAAATACCAATCGAACAACTGCGACATGCTAATCGCACGCATCAACACGGCAGAGTGATAAAACGAAAAACGACGGATCGCGGCGAAGCGCGAGCTGGTTGGGCACCGCGCCCCGCGAGGTCAAAACAACAATGTTCGGTGATCAGCGCGGGAAATTATTTGACGGGAAACATCGAAAAAGCTCTTTGTTTAACGTTTCGCGCGGGGGTAGGTGGCGGAGAAATCGTCGCTATTTCACTAAATTGCACAGTTGGTCGCGAGCCAGTGAGTTCTGAGCGGCAGGTGCGGTCGGACGCGCACTCGTGGTAACGGCCTCTCTCCCTCTCCGGATGACTCGACAATGATCCCCCACTAAATTTGACATTCGATGGAATCTCGGGCCGGGAGCCGAACCGAAACAAATGGCGCGCGAAAGCGCTTAATCATGTTTATATTTGCACCCACCTGCCGGCGGAGACGCCGCATTAACGAGCCTTTGATTGTGGCCCTCGAAATTCCGCGCTTAAGGCCTTCGTCGCGCGCTCGGCTATTGAAAATTTCTTGATAAATGGTGCGCGTACTCCCCTCAAGGGATAATCAGCGCTTCAAAATAATTTAGAGCTTTACGTTTTTTTTTTTTTTTTTTTTAATTTTTTTTTGTGCAACGCCAAATTAGCTTCATGAATTTTCGTGGGCGCGCCTGCAATCTGTTTTACTTTCCGTAATCTCGCTGATTAATTTTTTCCCCCGCGGCTCTTTTAATCCCCTAATTGGTTAAAAAAGCAATTTCACCTTTTTAATAAGCAGACGATTGTCCCGCGAACTTAACGAAGCGCCGCGAACGAACGACATTCATTAACAAATTTATTCCATTATTTCGCACCCAACACTTTGGCTTGCTGCATTATATAGGAGCTGCAGCACAATTAACAGGGTACACGTAAGAGCAAACAAAAGGTCGCCGAAAATAAAGGATCAGCGGTTTAAAGGTGGTCTCCTTTTTTTTTTCAATATCGTCAAGGCGGACGAGGAAAAAACGAAGCAGCGCCCGCGTACGTCAAAGCCCGGCGGAAAAGCAACGGGGCGCATAATCTCGTGATGGTTCCCCCCGCCGCTGCCTCGGTCATGAATAATTTACGGCGCCCCGCGCATTTGCACGTAAACGTCGCTCAATCTCGGGCGGGAATTTCGCTTCCTTTTTTCCTCTCGCGCGACGGAGTTCAATTAAAGAGGCGCGACTCGCGTGGCTACGAAGGGCCGGGGCTACGGCACTGCGGCTATTTTCTCGTCGCGGTCTATTTATATATACAGCCATGAGAGTCGGAGCGAGCGCATGACGCGAGGCGAGCCCTTCTCGGTGGACCGATTTTTTTATCACCCGGGAGTACGATGCATCGCTCATACTTTCTCTATTCTCTCTTTTTTCGCGTTATTGTTATTACCCACTGGGGATATTCGAGGCAGTGAAAAGCGGTTGGCTCTTTTTTTTCCTGGCTAACTTTGAAAATTTTTCAGTGAGCAATTTTGCTTCTTTATGAGGCTGCGCTGTGTGGATAAGCAAAATGATTTAGTTTAGAGCGGATAACGAATTATGACGTGAAAAATTGATGTGGCACCTATAAATGACAGGGTAGTGGTTCATTTTTGACGGGGATTGTGAGTTTTTCAATTATTTTGAGATTCCTGATTTAAAACAGTTCATAAAAAGTGTTTGGGCAAAGAATCATAGTAATTCGTTATCTGGAGCAATATTTCATCGATAAATTTTACAATACGAATATTGCAAATTCGTTTCGTTAACTGATGGCTATTAGTGTTTATGGATATTTACAGCGAATTGCGTTCCGTCTGACTGGCGAGCACTTTTGGCAGGATATAATAATTAAAATGTTTGTTGACGCAAATATTAGTCATAAAAACTATTCTTATTTGATAGTTATACATGCCGACAGAACTGCGTATATCTCACTTCAAATCGAAACGCTAAAGCACCGAACGAAATTAATAATTCCATCCGAAAATCACTTTATTATACGTCATAAAATGAAATCTTTTACGATGCGTAAAAAGATTTTATTTTTATCCGCGATATTTTTTTACAAACAAAATATCGCGTCGTACGTTCTGTATATAAGTTTACCAAAATAATAAACGATAAAAACAAAGCAGGAGGTTTGCGAGAACTGCAAAAATAAAACCACATTATAGAAATAACGCGCAATCCATTATCGCGCAATCAGCCCCGAATCTCCGCGTCATCGTGCCTATTTCGTCGCCCCTCGAACTTTCCCCTTACAACTGCGCTGATTTATGCGAGGCGCGCGCGAATTTCATAGCATAGCGAGTTCGCGCGTCTGCGACTGCTATTCGCGCGCTCGGAGCAGAAATCGAGACTTGGCGTGTAAAGCGAGCGCGAGCTTGCACCGATGCGCTTGAAGAGAACGCGTACGTACGCTTTCAAAAAATTATCCGAGCACTCGCGGTCTCTTTTTCGCACTTTACGCGTAACGTTACATTTTTTCGAAAATTCATTTTCAATTACGAACGAATTTAAACACAAAAGAACGCCATCATGCAAGGACGTATAGTTGCACATCGGGCAATCTGTAAAGCCGAGCAATCAAATTCTTTCCCGCCGCAGCATTTTAAATTTAGAACAATAAATATGGAGAGAGTTTCGAAAAAAAAGTCACATGCATTGCGCAAGTACACAAGGTGAGCGAAAGCGGCAGGGCGCGGCGTAAAAAAAAGCGCTATAGCGAGTGTGCACTTTGCCTGCACTCTGCTCAATATTTATAACCTAATTACGCGCCGATGCGACGATTTACGAGCCGGTTTCCGCAGCTTCGCCTGCGGATAATAGCGGTTTTTTTTTTACACTCAGCCAGACGACTTGCGCCAGAGATCACCCCGTGTCGCGTGATGAGCCGCGCTTTTAAGTGCACCGTTCGCGCAGTTTTCCCTTTTAAAGAAGCTCGATATACGCCCTTCTTCGCCATTCACTTAACGAGCGTGGGTTGCGCAACACTGTGTAATGAACTTGAATTTTCGCATCCTTGGAGTCATGGATTTTACCCTTTGGAAAGAGAGGCACTTTGCCGCTCGTCGAGTAATTTGGTTAGCCATCCGGAAGATCTTGGGCGGTTAAGAGTGCAACCAGCCTCGAATTGGCTCTCGTCGACTACCTAAGCCTCTGTCTTAGGAAAGCATATCGCAAGGTTAAGTGGGGTCGGATAAAGGTTAAGGTTACACGTGGATATCAAAATCTGATTTATCCCTGTTGAAAAATTGCTTGGTTAATATGGATGGATGGATGACGTCTTAATAAATCCTTGCTGTAATGAATAAAAGGAACTCCCTTGCAATCGCTCAAATATTAATCTCCGCGTTGAATCGCGCAGATTTATAGTTAATTTAGATAATTCGCTCGCAGTCGGCGAAATGATCTCAGTGTACGAAAGCAGCGTTAGTCGGGGGAATAAAACGATAAATCGCAAGATAAAAGAGTTTATCTCGGTCCAAGCTGCGGCCGACAACAAAGGACGACATTCCCACGGCATAAAGTTGCTCACACTCCCGTCGGCCTCTATACTGCTTCGTTCGGTACTAATTTTTGCTATTGACTTTTTTTTTGGTTGTTTCCTCCGCTTTTTTTTCCGAAAAAAAAACTGGAAACAAAAATAAAATACGGTGCGCGAGCGCAGATAACTTTTCGTTTGAAACGAGCTGGATAATACCATGGAAGCCGGGATAGGAATCGCTACAAAATTTATTCCATCGGCAGTGTTGTAAAGTGGAACTCGCTCTTATGCCGGTGAAAAAAAAAATTCCACGACCCCCCGCGGAAATCGTTCTTACAAATTTCATGAAACCACGCGGTGCGGCTCTGCATGCTCTTATCGCGCCCGTAAAAAAAATCGTGTAGGTTCTTTATTTCTGCTCGAGGTTTGGGGGATAAAATAATCCATGGTTTTACATGTGCTAACTGTTGTGATTGTTCGAAAAGAAAACGTTGAAGTTTATTGTAGTTGGTTGACTTATTAAAAGTAAAATAATTATTTGATTAACATGTATAGTATTTGCAATTATAATTAAGTTAGATTAGATCGGGAGCGTAATTTGCATGTGGAGATTTGATAAATAATTTATAAAACATGAAAACCAATAGATATATCTCAAACAATCACAAGAAGAAAAAAAGAATGGACAGTTTTTTAAAGTTTAATTTAAATTGAGGTTTACGAAATTTTACTCGATGGCACTTTTCTTACAAATTTTGCCTATGCAAAATTTAATTTTTATGTATTCTATCTAATTAACCAAGAATGGAAATCTAAACGTTATTTAATGTATTAAGCAATAATATATATTACTTGTTGCGTAATTTCGAAATTTATTATAGTTTTAATTTAGTTTTTTAAGTTAGTTATAAGTTCTTTTTTTGTATTCTCCAGACCTGCACGCAGGAACTTGTTGTTCCTCTGCAGGATTACTTATATTGTAATGTAATATATTTTTATTCTGAAATTATTATTTATTTATTAAAACGCTGAATAGTGATAAACACTTTTACTTGAATTGCTTCGCGCAGAAACCAGGAAGCTCAGTTGCGCCGGAAACAGTTGACAGTTTCGGTGGAGAACGTGAATGCAGCGATGATGACAACCTTTCATCGTGTACATTCGATATGTAAGAGCATTTATTATTTTTCCTTACAGTTTAATAAGTGACTTTAAAAACGAGACAACAATTCACATTTTATTTACAATATTGTGTTTACATCTTTGTACAGATGATTAAAGAAAAATATTTGCCGCAACTTTTAAAATGTCGTAAACAATACAGAAAAGCTACTTCAATCGATTACCTAACACATAAAATTTAATATTTATCTAAAACTATTTTAGACCCTGAAAGTAAAATAAATACTTTTTCTCGAGAATTTACATAGGTAGAAGTGTCACCTTTTAAAAATATCAAACAGTCCGTTAACATTCCATTCCTGAAGAGATCTGACTTTGAAAATAAATTAGAGGCAAACAAAAAATATTTTTTCTTATTTTTATTTGTTCAAAAAAATCCATCTTGTTTTTTCTAATTACTAATCCATCGATAATTAAATACTTTGGAGGCACTCGTCGAACTTTGTAGTTTGCTTGAGCTTAAATCAGCCCATCTCATAATTGCATACAAACAAATATTACTCCAGAAAAAACTTCATCGGCGCGAGGCTCGCGCGAATTTGCAGCTCGCAGCCACCCACGCACACGACAGCCAATGCGCGCGGACTCGAAATAGTTGCGATGATGCTCCGCGACTATCGGTAATTTTAGTCCAAGGTGTAGGTTGAGTGACGCAGATTGCGAGGCCGCCGGAAAAACAGGAAATCGCTGCGCTCGCCTCTCTCTTTTCTCTCTCTCTCTCTCTCTCTCTCTCTCTCTCTCTCTCTCTCTCTCTTGTTACTTTAGCGATGGGCGGTTGGGTAACGTGGACTAGACCCGACGAATTATTCGATTCATTCCGGACGAATTGTTCGCCAACGACCGCTGGGATTATTTTTGTAATATTTATAGTGCCAGCGGTGTACTGACCGATATACGAGTTCAAGGTATCGATAAATTTTCATTTTTCTAGGTTTTTAAATCTGGCATTGTTCGCATTTTAATGTCGGTCGCGTTTCTTTTTTGAGGTTACTGACGTAGAGGCTGTAAACGCGAAAATCGACGCGTGTATTAACACTACTTATTACGATATTCCATTACGCCGTCAAGTGAACGGTTTCATTAATGAAGCTTCTATTTAAACAAGAAAATTAAACGGAGCCGCGACTGCTTAAGTAGTCTACAGCTGCTTGTTTTTAATGTTGACTTTTATTAATGAGCTAATATAATGACTGTTTGATTAAAAAAGGGCTGTTCTCCTTATGAAAACTTCTCAGCAGATTCAACAAAATCATTTTAAATTTAAGATCTTTTATGAGTTTCTCAATTTAAACATTTCATTCATCCGCCCGGGAATTGCGTAGAATTGCCTTTTTGGCAGGATTGGAAAGGATACCGCCGCATGAAATACGCGTCTGGTTGGACTGGTTGTCGAAGATAGTCGACGCTGCTCTGGAAGAATGGCAAGAATGGCTCTTCGCAAACATAGATTTGATTTTGAGAATGAACCAGCTGCTGGTGCTGGCTCGAATTGAAATGATGAAAGACGAATGTATCCCGGTATACAATTTTTATCGTACCTTTGTTTTGCTTTCCCTCGGTTCAACCTTTTTTTTTTACTCGGGATTCGTTAGAAAAATTAATGAGAAAACCTTTTCTTCTTTATTTGCTTCAGCCGACCGTCAGTAACGTCGGGACGGAGATCAGCAATCAACACCTCAATCTCAAAAAATCCTGTAAGCACCCAATTTATTTTTTAATTGATAAGCTCGTTTTAGTCTAAAATTTTATTAAGCAGCCGATTGTTAATTCATTCATCCCTATTAAATGTATCGCCTGTACAAAGCGTTCACTATGTTGCTAACGAGCTCGGGTACACCGTATTATATCGCCAACCATCAACGAAATTCCTATTCAAGCTGTTACATATATTCATAATTGCGGAAAAATCAAGACTAACAGCGCCGCTTATCCGGCATAGAGCTACGACAAGACAAACAGAACTGCGCTGTCTCCAGGCGGGGTATTAAATTCTGCTACAACGGCGTTTGCGAATTTACAGGCGCATGCATATTTAACGCGCCGGCGGCGAAGGGTATAGGAGGGACGGATTAAAAGTCACGGGAAAGCATCGGCCGCGCGAATTTAGACGATCGTTAAATGAAAAAGCAAACGCGCCTTAAATAATCTCCAAGTTTTATCTGGGTTAAGGTGAGAGAGCTTGCGAGCCGGCATTAATATTAATTGCGCTACTTACCTCGGAAGGGGTTGCGCGGGAGCCGCGAAGGCCAAACACGGAGAGGATATAAGTGTCTTGTTTACCCCGGCGGACCAAGACGAATCGCCTTACACGTCGCACCGTCCTCGGTCCTCGCTCCTCCTTCTCTGTCTCTCTCTCTCTCTTACTCAGACCGATCTGTAATGGCAGGCATTTTTCAACTGTACGGATGCGACACTTCGTAAAAAGTGATTAACGTTTATTTTTTTGTTACTTCCTATAATTGTGTAGCTGAAAATTGTTTCTAATTTCCTGGTTTATTAATGCCACAATTAGGGCGAATTGCCGCGCGGCATTTATTACACGATGGCGAAATATTTTTCGAACGTTTTTGTGTTGCGCGCCCGATTGCATCGGGTTAATTAGACATTTCTATTTTACGGTATTACCGCTACATTTGATTTTAATCTGATTTTTCTTTTATTCTGCAATTTTCACTTTTTTATTCGCCAGTAGTGATAAACTGCATACCTTTACATACGAAAGTGGCACTTTATTTTTCTATGTTAAAAGATTTAACACTTTTATTATGAGCAACATTTCTTTTTATTGCACGGCGCAGTAAACCTTTTACCCATCAGAGGCTGTAAAAGTAAAAAATGCACGTAGTGAAATTTAAATCAAAAGTTTATATCACGTCGAATGTAATAAGATGTAACTTTCTCATCAAAACGTTCCTTTATTAACAGAGATTGAGAAATCGGATCAAAATTCATTCTCGACCAGACAGATGGGGTAGACCCGTGACTAGCGTCCACTAAATAGTTAATCGGCGAACCACTAAAGGAAAGCAAACGTTCCGTTCGGCGGCTTTAATGATTCATCGGTCAGCCTTTGCTTTGCATGTAACTCCAGCGAGACAAATAGCGCCAGGGGTATCGTTTCTCAGCGCGTGAATTTTTCAAAACGCCAAGGCCGAGCGAAAAAATCGCGGCCACTCGCCCCCTCCTTGACTTGGAAATCGTCGATCGTCGACGCACTGGAGCGACCTGCCCGCAAAGGCTAAAAATGCCCGAGTAAATAAGCTGAGAGAAAATAAGCTGATTAATGTCGACGGGTCGGGCCGCGAAATTGATTTATCCGCGTATGCAGTGAACGCGTGCATTATCGCCCGATAAAATATGGGCTTTATCGCGCGTCAAAGAGCCGTCGTCATCAATCGGCCGCCCGGAGCCGAGCAGGTTAATCAATCCAATTTCTGAATAAATAAAGAAACGACCGGCCAATCGGGATAGAATCGGCTCACTAATTACACTTAATCGAATAAAGATCGACCGATCACACCCGGCCGGCTCGTTCTTAAAAAATGCCCGCCCTTTTGCTATAAAGGGCGTGGCTCATAAAACAAAAAATAAATAAAAAAAAAAAAAAAAACAATGCATTAAATCATTTTGCGAATAATGAATGACGAATCCTGGCGTGGCTCTGAAAAATTGAATCGCGGAAGCGATTTTTTTTTCGGGTGAGGGGGAGTTTTAAACAAAATTGAAAAAGGAATAATTCAGGCGCGCGTCCTCGAGTCCAGCAGTCAAAGTCGTCGTGGCGGTCGTCCCCTCGGGGCCAGCTTACCTCCGAGGATAGCTGTAAAACGCGTCTTTGTGGGATTTTCAGGTGCGCACGCATGACTTTTTGCGCTTAATTTCATTGGCGTTTCCCGCGAGGCTTATGCTTGATGGGCTCTCACTCCAATTGTGGGTGGCCTTTCATCGTGATTATTCGCTCACGATAATTGCTCCTCCGTAGAAAAATCCAGGATACAGTGACTGATTCGCAATGCCAGTCGTAACCGTGTTAAGGCTGACCGGCTTCTGCTTTTCCGAGTTTTCTCCCCCTACGTCTTCTGCTCACAAGATCCTGGCTCGGTTTGATTACTTTAAAAGCTTTTAACGCAGCTTTTTCAATCTTTGTATTTGATGAGGAACATCTCCGTCTTTTTCATTTCTTTAGTTGCACGAGGACTAGTTAAAAGACAAGCATCTGTTTAAGTAAATAGTTTTAAGTACACTAGACAAATTAGGTACTGAAATTTAATTCTGCGCTAATAATGATTAGCTCAAAGCAGTAAAAAAACTCATTAAAATGCATTAATTTATATTTGGCAATAGAATCCTACACTGAGAAAAAAAAGTCAGTTGAAACAACGATCCGGGCGCATATATACCGACAATTAATTTTTTTCGTTGATTTAACTGCAATTGGTTTAATGAAAATATAGATTGTTCTAATGAGATACTTAATTGTTTCAATAGATGTTTAATTATTTCAGTAAATTTTTCGTTCAATCAACCAGAAAGTGGCCGTTGTCCGTATATTTATACGCGCGGATGGTTGTATCAACTTAATTTTTTTCTCAGTGTACGTAGTTATTTTTAGGCTTGACAATTTGTTTGGTAAAGTGACAAAAGAAATGTATTCACGATCTCGCGCGAACAATGCATGGTGGAAAGGCCTTAAACGCATAAAGCCTTGACGCGGATATCGGAAGCCGTAGCGGGTATTTAATAAAGCAGCCCCGGCGTTACGAGCCCCGGAGGCTCATGCACCGCGAAATTTAAAAGGCGCGGCTGGAATTCTCAGTCGAAACGTATATAACCGGCGACGTCGGCGAGTCCCGACCGCGGCAAGCCGTACGTTGCGGCCGTTATATTTTGAATAGTCGTTTAACGCGGCAGTTAAAGCCGTGAAGCCGACTCCCACCCTGCCTCCTTCTCCCGCCGAAAGCGAAGGGTTTACGTTCGGCTGTCCTTAACATAAAACCGCCTCTCTCGCGCTCGTGGTCGGTTGGCTGCGGAAGAGCCACTTTATGTAACGCTAAACGAGCTTTACGGGCTCTTTAGAAGATTGTAGGATCAGCCGGGGATCCCAGCTGTGGCTATGCTTTACGAGTTCTTTATCCGGAAATTTTTGACTGGTCCGAGGGCTCCCTCCTGACGTTGCGTCAGCCAGACTCCGGCGGGAGTCGCTGGGTCATTTGATTTTGCGAGAGAATGACCGAGGTGGTTACGCGTCCCTTAAGTCTCGCAAATTCGCCGGAGATTTGTCGCTGGCAGTAAAATTTTCTCATAAGTTCAGTCGTTACACACATAAATGAGACTAATCTTCGAATATTAGCTTTACGATATTGTATTTTCCCTCGAGGGATACGCCGGGTTCGCTTGTAAAGAAAAACTTTTTATGCCCTTTCTTTTATTATTTTGCATAATTAAGAAATTCAAAGGAGGTCAAGCGGAAAAGAAAAAAAATTTAAAGAAAAGTTTGATGTTGCAATGAGGAGTAAAATGGAAATAAGATAAAATAATATTTTCTTTTGTTGGAAATAAAGCGAAAATAATAAGCCGTAAATTAGTTCGTTTTCCTTGGGCGATGTAGGACCTGCATTATCTGCAGCGCTGAAACTAGCTATAAATTTAATGATTCTAAGCTTAAAGCGCAAGAAATTCTGAAAAGATATTGATTTTAAAATTAGCAAACTACACACGAAGGAATGGGGGAAGGGCCGTTGTAAAACGGCGAATGGTAGTTGTAAAGTGAAAAAGAAATAATTTTTTTACTAGCATTGCAAGAGAAAACTTTTGATAACATTTTTTTTTTTTATTTTTAATTACCCTCGGGTTATTTTACGATTTCGCCAATAGTTTATAGATTAATCAAGGCACTTTAATAAAATTTTTATAAGTTTACATCGCTACTGTTATTCCACCTTGCCGACATTGCATCGCCCGTAAATTCATCGTTAAATCGCGTTTTTACTTCCCACCCGAAGAGATTGCAGCAGATATCAGTTCGCGCGATCAGCGAACGTCTAGTTCGCTCAGTTCGCGTTCAGCGAAAAAAATCGCAGGGACCAATGTATCGATCCGGGAACTCGTTTTTTCTTTATAACGACGATCGTTCGACGTCTGTTTTCAGGTTCCTCGTTGCAGTCAGAGATTGAGAAAGAAAAAAGCGTAGTAAATTACGATCCGTGCGGCAAACCGATCGAGCTAAACAAATCGAAGTCGACGATGGCGAGTGGGTCCGCCTCCATGAAAAACTCCGTGAAGAGAAGTCCCAGTGCGCCCAGCGAGCTCACCATGGAAGAGGCCAGCCAAGTGGAATCACTAGCGTTTCAGGTATTAGTCCACCGATACGACGAGCTATCCTCCCCCTCGCCTGCCTCGGCGCTGTATACATTTTTTTCGGCCATATCGCCTTATTCCCCGGCTTCGATTTATCATTAGGAGGTTCCACCGGGTGGCGATATCGCGCGGCGCTGCCTGTGGTTCTTTATCTTGTCACCTAACGTATCGTAAATGCCGATGCCACTGCGCCGTTATTATTTCGAGGGGTCGACCTTCTTCCCCCACTCCCGCCCCGACGGCGAGTTTATTTAGTCGCGCACGCGAGAAACTTGCTAATTCAAAAGTTCCGCTTTTCCTTCTTCACCAACGACTCGACTTCAAGGGCGAACCGCACTATACTTTTCCTTCTTGACTTTTCCTTTTCGCGCCGACTCACGGAGGGTCACGGAGCGCCACTCGCTTTTTCGCCCTCTTTCCTCTTTACCATTTTTTTTTGCCTCGTTTCGCCTGACAATGCGAGCCGCGCGAATACTTATAAAGGCAGGGCAGTACGTTACGATGGCTACGGGGAGAATTCACTCAACGCGTGCGGCCCTAAGGCACACGTGGGCGTGATTTTTTATGTGGACGCCGTCATAATGATGACGAGGGCACGTGGAATATATCTGATATTTTCATTTTCAGAAGATTCCGATCCCCCAGGACCAGGCGGCGGTGTACGAATTCATAAGGGAATTCACTTGCAGAGCAAAGAGATATGAACTTCTCTATAAATATTGGCTCGAAACCTCTAAAAGGGTGAGTAAAATATATTTAAATAACGTATGCTGCAGTAGCAGCCATGTTTTCTTGTGCGATAGATTTTCACGATAATTCTATTTTACGGAAAAGTATAGTAAAGTAAATAATTAAAAAAAACGTGCATTTATTATTTATATTGCTAAAACAAAAAAAAAAAAAAAAAAAGAGTGCTTTAAAAATTAATGTTATTAATTAGAGAAACGAAAGCTTCGAAATAAATTGCTCAACCACTCGTCAGAAAGTAATTCAATGATCAGTCACCGCGGAAATTGACCCTTGCGATATTCTTGTCAAGGGGAAAAAAGGCAATTGGAAAGGCGTGAGAGAGACGATGTAAAAAGAGACTCAATTTATTTTCTACGCAGGTGATAAACGGGATCATGGACAGGGCTGCGTGCGACGGACCACTAGAGGATGACGATGAGTGTCCCTACTTCTTTTACCTGCGAGACCAGTACGACGATGTAGATTCAGAGTGCTCTGACTGGGGTGGTCCGGACGAGAGTGGCACGCAGTGGCTGACCTGCGGGAATCAGCGATTATACTTCAATTTCTCCGAGCCGAATGATCAGGAAGAGGAGGTGCCCGACGATGTGTTCATAGATTGGAATTCAGCGCCCATTGATAAGCTTTAATGGTAAAGATATTATAAATTATTAAATAAATTATTAAAAATTGTTTGTGAAATTAGAGAGGTTTAATTCGCTGAATTAAGAGACAATGGGTATAATAATTTCCCCATTTATTAAGAACAAAAGGTTTTATTAATCATTTTTAATGACCTTTCAGAAAGATACGAGTCAGTCGTGGACAACTGCGGTATTATGAAATTCTCCCAGGAATCCTTTAATAACGTGAGTTTCGTCGGAATACTTGGCCATCCTATTATTGAAATTAATAAACTTTTTCTCACTGCACTTTCTCAATATTCCCTCCGTATTTTCAATCAAAGAAATAATTCACCCACTATGTACTCATAGCCACAAAATAAATTGAATTAAATATCTTTCGTGCCACATTTTCCCTGGTGCAAAAAAAAAATTGTTCTATCTTAACACTAACCGCGTTGGTGAGGAGCATACTTCCCCATTGAATATTAAAGTTGATCCCGCCCAGCAGTGCGATAAAGGGGAATCGTGTCCCGTCATAATCGCGGCATGAGCGCTAGGAAAAAAGTAGCCCTGAATAATTAAACAGTGTTACTGGGGAAGCTCACTCCCGTCGCTTCTGCAAAGAGTGGGATATTCGGAAGTGGCTAATTGTATAGTTGACATACTCGCGAAATGTCGAATCGCCCTGTCGACTTGACGGTTGTTAAGAGGGTCGGACTTAATCGAATTCACAAATCTCGACATTATCCGGCTCTCAATCTTGTTGGGGGATTAAAGAGCGCGTAATAAAGTAAAAATTAAGTCGGACTTTTTTGAGGAAATGAATTTACATTCTCATAGCAATGTAAAGGGTAGCGCTGAATAAATTTACGCGATTATCGTCCTGAAAATCTAGAGTCGAGTTAAAAGCCTGCCATTTACGAGAAACATTTTTGTCTGTATTTCCGAGGTTAAAACGTGCCGCAGGTCGAAGTGGAAAAAGTCCGGATATAGCCAGACATTTACCTTATAATCACACCCGGTATTTAACCAGCGCGTAGTTTGCAAATGATTTACTAATAAAGATAGAAAAATGATCGATATTATTGCTCTTATTTCCAAGGTTAACTGGTGTCGCAGCTTGAGCAAGTAGAATAAGTTCGGATATGACCAGACGGGTCTAATAATAGTATCCTTTAGTTAAACAGATTATATTTAGCAAATGATTTACTAATATAATCTCCACAATGACAAACACTATTGTCTTTATTTCCAAGGTCCCGAGTTGAGCAAGTAGAATACGTCCGGGTATGGTCAGACCTGCTGAATAATCGCACCCGAGAGTTAAGCAGATTGTAATTAACAATTAATTTACCGGTAAAGGCACTAAAATGACAAAAATTATACAGATAAGTATAATTACAGATAAGAATAAATTACAAGATAAGTACATATTTATGTGGGTGATACTTCACTTTATATATAAGAAAACAGATATGTACTTGTTTTATTCACGTACTAGCGTTTCAAAGATCCATCGCGGCCGAGCAATGCGTGCATTACGAAATTGAATTTGTCGCGCATTTTATTACATCCCCCCTTTTCTCTATTAGTGTAAGGGATTAAACAACCCGTAATTATAATTGAATCGCCGTAATAATTGCGAAGGTTACGCCAACCAATAAAACAGATTCGCTCTCTTAAAAGCGGCGTCGTAAATAATCGCGCACTTAAGAATTACCCCCGCCAGGAAGAATACCCCAGGCTCGCAAAATGCGAGAAGATAAACCGTCGGTTGCGTATATACACCCTCCACTCGGCTGCTTACGCCCGCAAGTAGGCCGTTACCTTGACGAGCATAAATTCCTGTACGCATGTCTCATGCGCGGTACGACGTATGCCGGGAGTTTTCGACCCGCCGTGGGTGAGCTTCGTCGCCTCCACAACCCCCGGAAGATCCGGGCGAGCTCCGAGGACACGCGCCATGGTAATGAAGTAACGTGCGTTGGGCAATTTACAGGGGACCGGCCAGATCGATTTTTAAAGCCAACGTCACGCGAACTCGTCCCTTTTCGTCGCGCACACGCGCGCGACTCTTTGAGCTCGGACGAGTTGTTTTTTTGCTCTCTCACTCTCACCGTTACCAGCGTTTTGACTCGCCGAGGGTTTACGGCTGCGTGTGCAGAGATGCGAAGTTGCCGAGAAGCGAGCGCGGTTCCCCGACCCTTTTTCTTTTTGCTCTCTCGCCTCAGTCGCTGAGTTTTCGCGCCTCGTTGAGCAATGCGCTCGCCGGATTTTTTTCTTCCTCGCTGGTGAGGAAATAAAATTAGATTATTTACTTTTTTATTTTTCCCCCCTCGCTCTTTACCTCACGGCCTATTTTTCCTTTTGTTTTTTCGTTTTAGAAATGATGCCTTGTGAAATGACAAGTTCGCTGGGCGCACGAGTCGGCTTAATCGCGTGTAAAACGGAGCACTTCGTCATTTAATGGATTGGAGAAAACTAGAGGAGGTTGGAAATTTAATACAGCTAATAGCTCGTAATTCGATTTTTCTAAACGACGTTTGCGATATGAAATTTAAAACCTAACTTATAAAGAGGCTTGAGAATATGCACTTGAGTTTAAACTGTGACTTTGAAGTTGAGCTTTTAATTCTGGAGTACAACAAGTATAATTCAAAAGTCAGATTATTCTTACAAAATTGCGAGCAGTCGGGAGTTTCTCTTGTAACAGATTTCAACTCACGATAATGTAAAGTATAAAAATTCCCTTTAAAAAGTCAACAGGTTGGATAATCTTCTCTTAGAAAATTTCAATCTCTATGAAAATGTTCTATGAATGAAAAATACAAAGCTTTCGCGAGATGTTGTAATATTCATTACAATATTATTTGTATTTCAATGGTGTAGTAGTTTTTTCTTTTTATGTCAACACATAAAATTGTTTTTATTAAACCTGATTTGTCACAGTTAACCCCGAAGAACTGAACTTCAATATTTACAAATCGACATTGTAAAATAAAAGTTATCGCGCGATTCGAAAACAAACAAAAAATCTCGCGTTAATCCACGTCTTATAATCGGTACGGCGCTCATACACGATAAAACGATGGCTCGAACTTCTTTTATCCGACCAGATAAGTTACATTGTAATTGCCGCTGGCTAATGGCCGCTTAAAGTTATAGCGTGACATAATTTTAAATCGTAAAAAAGAAGCAGAAAGAATTTAACGATTTCATTTCACGACATTAAAGCATAAGCGTTTCTACATTCATGTAATCGCCGAAGGTAGCTAACTACATTCGTTTAAGTTTCACGAGCGCACGACTCCGAAGAAAAAAAAAATAAATAAATGCCGTGGCAAATTTATTTAGCATCCGCAGCACGCATGCATTACATCAATAACCATGTAACGTAGAAAACGTTTACAAGCGAGATAAATCATCTTTAAAAAGTTTGCAGCAAACAATAAACTTTGCAGCGACACTTTAAAAGGAAAAACCAAGTTAATTTTCATTACAGCTACGCAGTACACTAGGACCGAGTAATTCAAGCAGCGGCATAAAATTAAACGCCCTTCTAATTAAAATAATTCAATCCGAATGTCGTACCTTACGACCGCGCTCGGCCTCGATAAAAGCGAGCTGAGAGAGGGAGCGCTCTCAGCTCGGAAGAAAAGCCCCGGGGGCTCTTACCTCCAGTCGGGGACGGCCGTCGTCGTTCTATAATCGCGCGCTTGTTGTCAAGAATGCTTCATAACGTCGAATGAATCGCGCCGGGCGCTAATTCGCTTAATTGTCCGGATTAATTTCACCTCCGCGCGCCCGAACTAATTTCGGAGCGCGCAGTATCGCCGCAGCAGCCCGCCCCGGCGAATTTACAGCGCATTTAACTGGGGCCCGATAAATCGGCGCCGATCAGCGCGCTAAACAAAACGCGCCTTTTCCCAAATTGAGTCCCTCGCCTCGGCATTAACCCTGTCTCCACGGACTTCTCGATTGTCTCGCCTCCTCCCCCATCCCCTCTACTCCCCCGGATTTAATTGGCATCCTGATTTACGCGCGCTACTTCGGCAAATTCGTTTTCACGCATCATTGAAGCGCGAACGCAGCCATTATCAGCAGTCATTACAATCGCATTGAAAAGGAGACGAGAGAGAGAGAGAGAGGGAGAGAGAGAGAGAAGTGCAATGTAAGGGTGGCGAAAGATAAGATTATATACGGATTTATCGAAAAATTTCCGCGGAATTAATTTTTGTAGCGTGTTAAAAGGCGCGTTCAGCGCCGTTACGGGGTGGTTGTTAGAGCGAGGAAAAAAGGTGATAGCTAAGTTTATCGTGCTATTATTAACTATCGCCGATGGAGAGTAATGAATTAAGCTAATGAGATCGACCGATTTATTAATAATAACAGGCTGTATAAGTGCGAGAATAAGGTACTCCATTCATCCGGCTTTAACGGTAGAACCGTTTATTTTATTCCCTGAAAAGTTAGCCGGGAGTTCGTTAAACGGAGGGAAAACTTTGAGGAAACTTTACGAGTTTCGCGCAACAGAGTTGCTCGGCGATAAGCAAATACCGTGTTAACCGTACGTCTAATTACGATATAATAACAGACATTTAATCTTATAGCGAATTCAGAAAATTAAGTACTTAGAGCTGCTTTGATTTCATAGAAAAACTCCCATTTCCATTATATAAATTGAGCGTTCGAGATTTCGACCTTTTGTTCGAAAATCTCGAAATGATTTGAATTTTCGAGAAAAAAAAAAACAAAATTTCAATTGTTTTTCTTGCAGTAAGGTTAAATAACCGCGAACCTCTAAGGCGCGCGTAGCGCGCCGAATTCTCTAGTCAGCTCGCAAAAAAGAAGAATGTTATAGACTAACTTGGTAAATAAAACTGAAATATGTTTCAACGAATTTTTCTGATTCAAAAATGTTGATAGAGTCAAATTGAACTTTTACGTTTCTCTCAAAAGCTTTCAATTTTTTCCCCTCATACAATTCCTTCACCGGTTACGACGTAGAATACAATTACATAAAATCTAATTTTCGTGCATTCCAGTGAGAAACCTCGTTTTTCGTAGCCGATGCTAGCGATGGAAAAAATTACAAAAATAATTTGCCGCGGAAAACTCGATGGAGTACAGGATCGAAACAAAATACTGCGTAAAGTTTCAAATTGCAAAAACTTTGGAGTGGAAAAAACGCTAACACGATTAAATTTTTTAATGAAGCTAACTGAAAACATACAATGCAGAAATAAAAAAAACCGACGATGTCGGTGTCGTGCACTCTTGAATAGAAGAAATTAATCAGCTGTCAGTATTGACGTAAAGCCACCGCTACTGGAGTACTTATTACACAACTTCACGCTAGTTTTTTTCTTTGATTTCGTCGATATTATCGACCGACGTATAAGTATCTTTTTTTGCTACTGAACGTACATTATTTTTTCTTTGCATGTCGTCATAAACGCGGAGTTTTAATATTCTAATAAAAAACCACAGAGAAGAGGCATCTCATTCTTGCGTTTTATTTGACCATGAAAAAAGGGGACGAATTTCATGACTGCGTGATTAAGGCAAATCCTTGCGTTGACAGTCAAAACAACACCTCTTAAAAAGTATTATGAGGTACTTCATAAATTCGTAAAGCCAATGTTAGAGCCCTTTTTAATTCAGGAAGGAAGTGTCGGTATCAAAATACTTCGGTTCAATTTCGAGGGTAAGGACTTAATAAATTATAAGCCTCTGAATAATAATGTTAATAGACTTTTAATCAGGCTGAGTCCATAGATTGTTATTTGAAAAAAATCGTAAAACTAACATTACTTAGATCAAAGCGTAAAAATTTCATTTAATTAAAATTGAACAAGTTGCTTAATTAAACTATAAATTATAAATTAAATTAAATTATGAATTTATCTTAATTAAAACTGAATAACTTTAGTAATTGTTTATTACTAAATCACATTTTCCAGTCCCCCGAACATCGTTAAGTATTTTCGCATAAAATTTGTTATTATTACAGGAACGGACTTAGTAGTGATAAACAATCAATACAGACCTACCGTGAAAATTTGACGAGCTTCGAAGAGTACCACTTCATACTTAACGTTTTAAGACGGCATTAATTTATTAACGTAAAATAGGAAAATGAAGGCTCGCCGGGTGACGTACTAATAAACGCGGTATTTTCACTGCAAAATTTATCTCCGCGAACTCACCGCACGAGCCGCTGGGAAAATTACGCAAAAGCATCAGCATGATAACGAAGAACCCAGAAAATAATGAAAATAGTCCATCTAATAGAATGTCCCGCGCAAGGGTTGGCTCAAAAGCGGCATAACCGGCGAAACACACGTCGTCCCGCGGCTCGAATTTTCCTCCCCTAACGCGGCCGAACGAGGGGGGGGGGGGGCGAAAGGGAGGCCTCTTTTCCCGCGAAGATGCGATGCAGCGGCGCGCCGGTACACAGGCGCCGCGGGGGTGGGGGTCATAGGTAGCGGGATATCGCGCGAGCGCGCCTGCGCCCCGCCCCTCGATGTTCCGGCGGTGTGCTAACGCACCGGCGGGCGGCTACCGCCACCACCACTTCGCCACCGCCGCCGCGGCAGCGAGCGCGCGCTATCCTTTGTCAAAGCCGGAGCGGCAGCGTGCAGTACTGCCACGGTACTCCGAATCTGCGCTTCGACCCCCTCCTTCAAGCCGCGTCCGTCCGAGTTCGCTCTGTCCGCTCGCCCGAACCGCCGACCGGTCCTGAGCGCTCCTTCGGCCCCCTTCGCTCCCGAGGATGAGGCGAGTGGTCCGCGCGCGCGAGTTCGGCGCCGCCCGCAGGGTGCCGGACTGACCGAGTGCCGCCGGGGTACCCGGGGTGCCGGCCGATCGCGCGGGACCACCGACGATGGGACGGTGGTAACCGCCGGGGCGCTTACAATCGGATAAAGAGATGGGCGCGAGGTGCCGGCGAGTCGAGGCGAGCGGCCCGATTATGGACTGTCGACGAGCACCCGGACCCAGGATGCGCCGCCCGCGCTGCTCCTCCGTAGGGACGCTCGCGTGCCGTCGCATCTGCGCCAATTAAACGGAGCACTTCACTCGAGGTGAGACATTTTTATGCGTATTTTAAATGTTTTTTTTTTTGTGGTGGAAACGACGAGACGAGAAGCGAGGGTTTTTGCGGGGACGAGAAAAACGCGCGAGTCGCGCGGAACGCGAAGTTTCAATCTGACGAAATTGCGGGCTACTTTTTGACGAGGTAATTAGTGGCTTTTCCTGCGGTTATAGCAAGAGAGTTTTGTCGGGCTGTTTGATGTTCTTATTTTTTGTTCCTTTTTTATCGAGCGCTTTTTAAAAATGTAAGTACAAATAATTTATTTTTCCGGTTTGGTAGAAATTTTTAAAAATATTTTAAAAAGGAGAGAATTTACGAGTGTGTGCAACAATTATGTCCCATTTAAAAAATATATTTTAGTCTTAATTTAATAAAAAATTGATGACAAGAGTGGAATCGAGGGAGTTATCGATGAACGTGATTACATATTTAAATTGTTTCAATCGTATTAAAGTGTGACATTCGCAGAATTTTTAGTAGAATAATAAATGTTAACGTTTGGACGTGAATGGTAAATAATTAAATGCAAAACTGAGCGAGTCCTTTTCTTTTCGCACCTCGCCTGTGAGTTTTCGTCTATAAACTGTTGCCTGCCTTTGAACGCGCAACAAAATCATCTGCAGACGTGAATATGAAATTCACATTTATTGAAAGATACGCTAAAGTTCACAAAGTTTCAAAATGCCGAAAGTGTATCAAAGCTAATGAGCACTAAATATTTTATGGAGTGTTACTGGTAATTTAATTACAATTATGCTGCTCTCGAATCGTTCATATAAATGCGTGGAAAATGCGTCTACATGTTAAAGAAAAATGAAATTAAATAAGTTTCGTTACGGCGAAAGCAACTGCACGGAATAAAACTTCAATGAAACTTTTTAATTCTCTTCGTAAAAAGTTTACAATTTTATTACGAGAAAGCATGATAGTTTAACGAAATTAAAACAATTTCGATGCTGAGAGAATTCAAGCAATTTACCGAACTCCATTGTTTGTCATAAAATTAAATAGGAAAAAAATGAAATTATCAACGAGAACTGAAGAAAGCGTTAAAATTCAAATTCTATCTCCATAATTAAAACAATACTGCATTAATTTTAAAAATTCCCAGCATTAGGATATTATGCACTCAGCGGTGCTTTCTCATTTTTCTCGTGTAAGCTCGCATCTCTTTCTTTGCTGTGTCATTTGCAAAGTGCGTTCTCCCGCTAGGCAGCCTCTCTCTCTCTCTCTCTCTCTCTCTCTCTCTCTCTCCCTTTTTTTCTTTTTTTTTTTTTTAAATAAAGGGAGAAAAATCTAGTTCGGTTTCCCGAACAAAGAGGGTCGGTTTTGTTTCAGCGGTCAATATCTAGATCGTTATTTCAACAATGAAGAGTCGCGTTTATTGGGAATCGATGGGAGATAGCGAAAGCGTTGATGATCCTGCGGTTATTGCAATCAGTGTCAATTGGCATGTAAATCCTCCTGCGTTTTTAGAGCCGCGACATTAGCGGACCCTTTATTCCGTCCTTGCTGATTTGAGTTCGATTGGAGCATGTAGGCAAGACAAAATCGAGTCCGCGTAGAAATCCTACCCGATGGAATTAGCAAATTGGGTAACGGATGAATTTCAAAACGCTTCGAAATTCATTCGAAGGATAATACTAAATGACAGTGAAATATACCGCTAAATTTTGAGATAAGCGCGATTGCTTGATACTTGAGAAAGGAGCATCTTTTTCTTTATTGAGTCCGTGAGAAAATTTAATTTTCGCAGCGGAAGGATTCTTTTCAATTTGCCTCTCTTCCAGGCGGGGACGGCCACCGATTCTTTAGAGTTATCGACGAGGCTTCATTAGAGAGCGGAACTCGCAGTTTTGACGAGGCTGAATGGCGACGAAGTTTCTCCGAATGAATATCGGAAGTGAGGCGAAGAAGAACTCCTCCCGCGACGCCCCAGGGAAAACTTCGCGCCGGTGCCTTTCACGCCGCGATCCTTATTAAGGGCGTCGGTGCTTGTGTACCATAATTTTCTTAATTATCTCAAAAATTACGCCTCGTTATCGACGAAGAGGGAAGATTAATTTGAAATTTGATTCAGGCCAGTGTGATAAGGAGTGATGGTGTTCGGTGAAGCTGATTGAAGCGAAATTAAAGGGTGTAGTGGATAATTTGCATTTTTTCCTCTTATCCTTGTCTGCAAAAGAATTTCATCGCATAGACCTTCGCGACAGGTGATACTTATTACATTCATTAAAAATTAAAAAAAAATTCTAAACGTGCGATAAAGAGGTCGAAATTAATATTTTTATTGTAACTCGATTTGTCTCTATCGAATAAATAAATCATTCGTGACTATTATTATTTCAGCTGAAGCAATCGTAAATAAATAAAACACCACTTTCTATTTGGTTGAACTCGTTTAAAATTGATGTGTTGCGTGTAAATACATAATGAAACAGTGTTCTTATATGTTATAGTCATAGGATTCATTTGAATACATCTTGAATATTTACCCAAGTTCCAGCGATAAGATCAGGGCTATTAACATGAAATAATCTAATCTATTGAAAAGGAACGTATAAATAATTACACGGCTATTCGATAAGAATAACCAACTCAATTATTGCCGCGTAAAGCATTATACACCTGGAAACGGAGAAAGTCGGGAAATCGAAATAAGCTGTAATTTAGTTGCACTCGATTTAGTTTCTATTGATGTAAAGTAACGAGCAAAGTTCGCGACAAATACTATGAAAAAAAAAGAAAAAAAGGAAACTTCGCGCCGTCGCTCGCAGTAGCAGCTAAGCAATTTAATAGAAACTCTATCAGCCGCTCTAATTCTTTTGCCGCTAACACTGCTCTGATGACATGCAAACAGCACAAAAGCGTCACTGTTGACCTCGAGCTAAACGCCGCGAAATATACAATTGTCGCGTTTAAAGCCGTGGGGATCCGTCCACCTTGTGCAGCCGGCGTTACTTTGAGCAACGATATACTCGTGTTTTTAGCGAGCCCGGGGCATGTTTTCATTGTGCGTAACGAGGTTATGACGGACGTTAAATGCACCTTCGTCTCCGTAAGCAGGAGCACAAAAGTTCGCGCCGCTTGAAATGCATAATTTCGAGCCCCGTAAATACGCGAGCATTTATCGAGATCCTCCCCCGCCGTTATTTCCCTTCGGCGATCGATTATGCACCGTTCGTCAAGCGCCT